>KZ505647.1:1920723-1958235 GCA_002844005.1 Limosa lapponica baueri | reverse complement strand
AAAAGAAAAGAAAAGAAAAGAAAAGAAAAGAAAAGAAAAGAAAAGAAAAGAAAAGAAAAGAAAAGAAAAGAAAAGAAAAAGAAAAGAAAAAATTGTTATGTGATATGAATACTTCATTATTGGCAAAAGACAACCAGGCAGAAAGATTTACAAAAAATGATGCTTTATTAAGCAAGGTCAGTTTGATTCTTGCAACCTGAGTCATCATTTGGGCATGATAAGGAGGAGCAGAGCTAAGCACACAATACTGGTTCACTGTGATCACTAATGAAGAAGGAAGTACTCAGAGAGAAAAACAAAATCAAGTCAAAAGGAGGTACAGTGTTCATGAGTCACATTAGATCTTTTCTCCCCACAATTGTCTGCTGAAAGAATTTCAGGTCTGCATAAATAAAAGGGGAAACTATATAAAGATATGTGCGCTCCTAATCCCAAATGTATTATTTTTCTCTTGAACTCTGAGTCTTTGTCATTTCTATTATATTACACTTATTCTGTTTTACAGGCAACCAGCTCCCTTTCAGTGAGAAATGTTGGGTAATTAGCTGTACTGTCAAATTTATATCTACCAGGCACTTTAATTACCATAGAGAGGCCTAGTTTCTTAGCAGGCAACTAGGTCTGGGACACACTGTTGTGATCCAAGTCTTCTAATACTTCCTTGTCAGGTTCATATTATAGGAAGGAAAATGATCCTACACTTAATATCTCAACTGATTTCTGTTGCATTGATTTCTATTTCTTTTTTTTTACAATATCACAGTCTCTCTTGAGCTGAATAAACATGATCAAAATATTCCATAGCCTCTCTTTTTATTTGCTTTCTGTAAGGGTGAGTCTACACTAGGTAGCTTCTTCAGGGCCAGACAGATCTTTAGCATAGACTAGTTGTGATCAGACTGCTAGCAGATGTACCAGAGACTAGGATGATTATAGCTTCCCCTTTCTCTCCTACTAGCATTATTCAGCAGCATTTGTGCTTGACAACTCCGTTCACAGCACGCCTGGCTCAGTCCCCAAATATGACATTTTTTCTTAATTAATTGATGACTGTTTGCAATATGTTTTCTACTATTCTGGTGTCGTCTCTCATTATCAGAAGGGGGTTTGATTGGCTTTTGATCCAGAGAAGGATGTTTTACTTTGGTCTGTTACTTTTGCAAATAGGACCCATTGTTGGGAATAGTCTTGCAGAATATTATCCGTGTGGAAGATTGTATTTCATAGCAGTGGCCAAAGGTTCAGACGCTGCCTGGCAATTACAGTTCTGCAGTTCTCACATGGAAGTAAACTATTTTAAAGGTGATTAAGAATAAGCATTCATGATTACATCAACATGTTCCTGCTGATCAGCTGATCGCTGATCCACAAATGAGTATGTGTGTGTTCTTAGCTGATCCAATGGCAAGGTAAAACACATTATTTTAACATATACTGATTTTACTATGTCAGATACTTTTAAAAATTTATTAAGTAACCAAAATTACATTCAGTCATTCCCAAATACAAATATCCCAAAACAAAGCAATAACCCACTTCTAAGTTACTACCCACAGCATGTTGACTAGTTTCTTGCCAGTTTGAAGATTTTCAACCTCTAAACTCATCACAGACAGTAGATGCGATAAGGAAAATCTTTTGGACCATTTCCAGAAACAAATTAAAAGAGACAAAGAGATAGCCCAATCTAGGTTTGAGCCACACCATTGACGTACAGTTTACAGAGGTCTTCAAACTGCAACCTCTCAGGACTGGACTATATCTTTGTCCCGTGGATGGAGATCAAGAATGCAAAAGCTCCTATAACTGTTTGGAATTTGATGGCTACTACTTTCCTGGTAATGGACGTCTCCCTCTGTCACAATTTTAAAGCTTTCTAATGAGATAAATGCTTTTGGAAAATCTTCTATGAGATGAAATTATAGCCTATTGTTCCACCTGATTCACCTCCCATAGCATTTTCCTAGGCAAACAGAAATGTAAGGTATTTAAGAGACCTTCAGGACATAGGATGATAAACTGCACCGAATTTCAAGGAAAATAAATAATGTTCTTTTGATCAAAAATAGCACTTCTATTAGAATCTGAGACACTGTTCATGCAATGCAGGTAGTCTAAAGCACTACAAGATGAACAGTGTTGAAATGTATGCTACTTTTACTTCCACCTCATCAAAATCTTCCATTACTATTAATAGAATTAAGCAAAATATTCCTAATTTATTGCTATTACCAGTAGACAATACAGCCAAAATATTTATTGCATACATAGCAAAGTATGTAGAACCTGACAGACACTGCCCAACAAGTTTCCAAATTCTAAAACAAATAAATGAGAGTCTACACTAGCACGTACTCAGTCTACATCAATGCAGATGGTGCATTAGTATACAATTAAGACAAGATTTTGGTTCTAAAGATTAAACTTCATCATTCCTGCTCTTGACTGCAGCTCTGTTAAGTAGTAAAAATAGAAATGTATCAGGTGACAAGTCTTGACTAATTTTCCCAGGAAAGATTATAAAACTAAGAAAGCTGGTTTTAAGTGAGAGGATCTGTGCTTTAGCTAAGTATCTCAGTCAATTTGAACAGCTCTTCTGAAACTTTTAATTTACCTGTCTTTCCATCCTTAATAGCATTTTCTATTGCAAACGTGATAGAATTCTGTCGGTATTCTCCTCCTGTTTTCCTAAAGCTTATGGCATTGAACTCTTTTGAGGGGCCCATTGTCTTCCTTTTCCCTTAAAAAGCATAAAAAAATTTCTCCTGATACAAAGACACTCTGAACATAAGGACTACTTTACCTATGATCAATAATATGTTAGAGTATTTTCCTGACTAGATGTTTAGCAGATTTTCCCACTCCATTGTAATATTACAAAGATGGGGGGGAGAGGGGGGCAATCTTTCAGCTTGCAGAGAGATAAGAACTCAGTTTTTAGCTCCTGCCTTTCCCTAGTAGGGCTCTAGCTGGAAAAGCTTTCATTTTCTGCTCAGCTCTGTATTTTCCCTCAAAATTGGCTTTACAACCCTACTTTTAATAACTATAGAGCACTAGTTACCAGCTGTATCATAATACATTTCACTTCCCATGTCTTCCCTTCTTCCTCATTCCCTCTTTCACTCCTCATTCCCAGCCCCACTGCTTGGACTCCAGCCCAAACCATTTCACTCCAGGTCAGACTTATCTTTCCATAGTGTGTACAAAGGGCAGAGATGCTGGGGCAGAAGAAATCCTGCAGCATTCACTGGGTGCTACAGGGTCTTGCTCAGCTTCTCATACGGCACCTATGTACAGAAAAGCCTAATTAGCGGAGGGGTTGCTTTCAGATTCTGGTTGAAGGAACCTCTGTTGATAATTCTGCAGAAGTATCCTTCTTTGGATTTCCATACCACTGCCACATGTACAGTGTTTCCAGGAGTTAAAAACAGAAGCTTCGAGAAACTCAGAGAAAAAGACATAAACATTCCAAAATCCCATGTAATACGGAGGTCACTTCACAGCAGAGAAATGCTCTGTTGGCACGAACATTACAGATGTTCAAGAATTTTGGTTTTGATTTAATGGCCTGTCTGAAATGCATTTTTGTTGATTAAAATGTTTAATGTGAAAATTCAAATGTTTACAATTGTAAACAAATGTAAACATTTCTTCAAAAAGAGGTAACAGAATCTTTATAATACTTTCATTCTCTTCATATAGAACTACTGCATTCATGCTGCAGTCAATATATTGCTTTAGCCAACCGAAAACTGTCTACTTTTTTTGGTATGTAGTCTATTATTGTCCAGTTACAAATAGCACTTTCATCATAAGTTCAGTGGAATTGTGAATGTAGTGCTGATATTTATCCATGACAAACATGTTGAACCATACAGTCTTCCTACTTTGTGTTCAGTCAAGTCTCTCTGATGCAGCAACAAACTGATTCTCCCCAGTGGTTCATGAACTGCATACTGAATACTAAATAACACACAAGGACGCCAAGATCTCTACTCAGAAAAGTATTTACAGAGACGCTGCAGATGCAGAGGTGGCAAGAAGTCAAGATGTGTACATATACAGTTGGATTTTCTTGTACTGCATTTGAAGTACTCCTTTGTGTAATCTCCTCCTTCTGAGTTCCCTGACAATAATATCCTTGTCTCATCTGTGTTTTTTCCATACAGCTGAACATGTGCTCACTCAAAAAGAAGGCTGCTGTGAAACGTTTCTCCTGATTTAGACAAGTCAAGCCATAGTCCACACAACCTGTGTGTCTCTGAGGTTTAGAGCTGTAGATATTTCCATTTGAATTCACTTTCCCAAATACCCATGTCCAAAGAGACACCTGGACACAATACCCTGGAGATTGGTTCCTGTCTTCTGACATATTAGCTTTACTACTTCCAATCTATCACCAGCCTACTTCTGAGCTATGGGTGGCTGCATAAACTGGAAGGGAAAGAAGGACAGAGAAAAAGTAACAAATATTCTCAACTGTAAAAGCACAGGTTTCCCACCGTAACTAACTTCTGTCTCCAGCCTACAGTCCACAAGTGCTGGAAAGGCACTTGTCTACACTCTACAGCACATGTCCCTTGCTGCAGGCTGCACTTCAGGGCTCAGAGAATGAAGTGTTGTGATATTCAAGTGAATTGCACAGCCTACTTTTCACAGCCTCTGTACCCCTCCACTTTATTTTCCTGGTGCACTGGCACTTGTCTGACTCCCCAGCAATTCAGTTCAGCTCACTGAAACAGTAGCCTTTGGAAATAGCAGACTTTTTTTCCCCTGGGTTAGTTTGCTGATGATTTGGAAAGCTAACTCAGCTTTCAACAGGCTGGACGAGCACTAGACTCAGCTGGAGGGAAGCAGTAGGGATGTACAGACAGATGGGTGAGGAAGGAGGGACACCGCTGTCTCTGTAATAGCAGCTAACAGCTATGTTGGTAATAAGATGCTATACCTAAAGGGGCTTCTCATTCTCTTCTTGCAACTTCCACCTCTTTTGGAAGTAAGGCAGAGGTTATAATAAAGGCTCCTTCCCCAGAATATTTTGTCTTCATATAAGAGCAACATAAAAACCAGATTTTTTTCTAGAAGAGATTGTTCACCTTGCTATCTGCAAATATTACAATATTTTGTGCATATTTAAGATACAAATGATCCTCTACTGCCTCCTGGGAAAACATCACCTCTATATGTCTTCTGTATACTAGAATTTAAGCAGGAATAGGTGTTTCTGATTTTCTAATCAAATTAATATATATAGTATTTTACCAGCAACAGAATCCAATCCATAATTCAATCTACAAAATCCATACCTCCATTTTCAGGTTAGTATTTGAAACCAATAATGGCCCCTCACAGAGCACATACCAGGAGGGAAAATTTCCAAAGCCCCCATGCATCTTGGAGAATGCATCAGTCTTGCGTTTTACTTAGAATGAAAACTATGCTGCCTGGCCCAAGTTGCTTGACCTTATTTTGTTAGACTCTTAAAAGTTTAAAAATATCAGTGTTACTAATAACCTGTAATGTCCCTCTACTTTTATGTAAATATGTTTTAGGTTAATTATAGTTTTTATTTCATAAATATGTTTTAAATTAATTTAAAATTCTGTTAAGCTTTATTAAGATGCAATAAAAACTAAAATGAATTAATTAATAAATAGTCATGTTTATAACATCAAAGAGTCATTCCCCATTTCCTGAGTGCAGGGTGTTTTTTGAACATTGTACAGAATCAGTGGCAAAATACGTTTAATTTTTTATGTCAACTCTATCTTCATAAAAATGATACTGTTCCATGTAACTGATTAAAGAGTTGAATCACAGTAATTGGCAAAACACTGATATTTCTCATTTTTCCAGTCAGCATCAATTTCATTTTTTCTGCTTAACAATCTCATATTTAATTTCATTTCTGGTTTTTTGTTTTTCAGTCTTTTGTCATTCTTCAGAGGGGGTTTCTATAGTACAGACAAATGTCCAAAAAGATGTTGTTTGGAGAATTCTCAAGCAGTTCTGGTGTAAATAGGTTAAAAAAATTAAATGTGCATTTCATTCCATGGAAAATGCAAACATTAAAAAACACGCAAGAATAATGAAATTACATTAGAAGAATTATTCTTTTGAAAGCAGAAATTAGGAAATAGTGTTGGCACAGATGAAGGAATTCAGTCAACTGCTTATTCTTTGTTCTAAGCATGATCATAGAATCACAGAATCACAGAATGGTTCGGGTTGGAAGGAACCTTAAAGATCATCTAGTTCTAACCCCCCTGCCATGAGCAGGGACATCTTCAACTAGATCAGGTTGCTCAGAGCCCAGTCCAACCTGACCGTGAATGTTTCCAGGGATGATCATAGAATCACAGAATCACAGAATGGTTCGGGTTGGAAGGAACCTTAAAGATCATCTAGTTCTAACCCCCCTGCCATGAGCAGGGTCACCTCCCACTAGACCAAGGAGATAGACCATAGCTTTCCTTTCAGCTTTTATCATAAAATATAGCCTTAACTGAAACTTAATAACTATTATGAATCTATCTTTCTGATACGTATATTGGAAAGATTATTAATTGCATGCATTACATGGAAGATACTTTCTAGCTATTATCTGTCAATGCTCTCATATTTTACTTACTATCAAACAAACTTTAGGTGATGGCTGGATTAAATTGTTGAGGGCTATGAGTTGTTTATAGTAAATAAGTTTTAATTAGAATAAATTACTTAGGATTATAATATGGTGTGATTTGTGCTGTTTGCCTAGCTTTAATTAGCAAAAGTAGCTAGACTTGCTGAAGCCTTTAGGCCAGATAGAGTTATTTCTCTTAGTAATTTTCCTAGCAGCTGGTACAATGTTGTGTTTAGTCTTTTAGTATGGGAGAGATATTGATATCACACTGATGTTTTGGTAGGGTTTTTCCCAAGTCTGGGATTCTTCAGTTCTCCATGTTTTGCCCATGAGTGCAGATGCAGAAGGAACGTAAACCAGAAAATAAGGTGGCTCCAACCGTCAAGTGAAACTGCAAATCAACAAGATAAGAGCCTGTCTGCCTGGACACAGATGAAGAATCCACTAAGATGTTAGAAAACCCCTGACCAAAAATCACCATTAGACTAAAAGACATGCGTGG
The DNA here is from genome assembly GCA_002844005.1 of Limosa lapponica baueri. Classification (NCBI taxonomy): domain Eukaryota; kingdom Metazoa; phylum Chordata; class Aves; order Charadriiformes; family Scolopacidae; genus Limosa; species Limosa lapponica. The sequence goes on along the minus strand of KZ505647.1, from coordinate 1,951,108 downwards.
ACAGCATGTGAAGAGGGTGTGAGGGGCAGGTGTGTAGATTACAAGGGTATAATTGCCCAGACATTTCTTTTCTGGGGTCCCTCTCCTTAGGGGCACCCTGCCTGGGCTGTCCTTGCTGCTGTACCTTTCAATTAAATTAATTATTTTATAAAATCCAATGACTGAGACTCTGCTGTGGGAAACCTAGCATTGAGCCTGAAGAAGGAGGAAGTGCACCCGAAAGTAAGTGTGTGTGTGTGCGCGCGCGCGCGCAACACTATGAATGGTGTGTGAATGCTCAGCGGCTTCTCCTTGAAGATCAATATTCTGAGAACACTGCTGGGATACGGAAAGACCTCCAAAAAGATTGCACTGAAGGAATCGCCAAAGTTTGAAGTTATATAACAGTTTCCAAAGATGTAGATCAAGAAAGTGTTTGCCACTATTCCAGATAAAAAGTACTGAATTAAATGCCTAAAAACAGAAGAGAAAAACACTGCTATGCCCCTAGTTACTACTCATATGAACCACAACAAATTTTACTCATTTTAGTAGTACAAGTTTGCAGCAACTTTAAAGAAAGATGGAATATATTGGCTAATTTGAAAAGAAAGTGACTAAAAAGTTAAATCTTTTTTTTTTTGGACATTGCCTTTTTGCTCATGAATCAGATTATTTCATTGAAAATTGAAAAGTCAAGAAAGTGATAAATCTTGTATTGTTCTTCCAGTTCAGAAATAAAAATGAGATGGAGAGGACCTATTAATTCTCAATCTTTGAAAGACTTGGTCATCTCCTGATTCAGTTAAACCATTAAGTACAGCCAGTATTTCTTCCATATGACAGAGCAATTTAAGCACCTGATATTTTTATTGCTTTTATTAAAGAAGTGAAGAAGGGTTTCTAATTCAATAGAAAGGAAATCTGGTTTGCATGTAAGTGGATTCTAATTTCCAAGCAAATGCAGCTTGCCACAACTTCAAGATATATATTATTGACTAAGAAATGAAGAAATATAATGTTTACATTTTTCTATGTTGAAAATACGTAAAAAGCATTTATAAATATATGTAACATTGTAAAGTTGTGCAATTTAAAGAGATTTTATCTTTTGCATGTCAAGGTAGATGTTCAAGCATAAAGGTTAAATTATCTGAAATTCAGGATTCAAATGAGTTATATTGGGAATGCCACTGTACAGAACCTTAATTGAAATTTAAATATGCAAAAAAAAAAGAGATTAAAAACAAATACATAATTTACGTTTTCCTGATCATTGATTTAAATCATGATTTATGATCAGTCATTAAATCGCTTAGATTAAATCACTGATTAACAGGCATAAGGCAGATGAAGGCTGAAGTGCACATCATGACAACTGAGAACTTAGCACTAGACCAGATCTAAAAGTGAAACAAGCAGACTTTTCTCTGAGAATCCAAATATTGAACTGCTGTTGTGTAAATATTAGACACAATCCTCACATTATCTTTGAATAAAAATATCAACTTTCCAAACAAGTTATCAAATAAATTAAATAATTAAGAACATGTGTTTTGATTTCCAGTTGCAATGTTATAATAACACTGTAAAAAGACAAATTAATTATTCCTTTAAGGCATGGATTAGTTAAAATGTACCATACAATCTTCCAGACTTCAATGTCAGTAGGTTATCAAATGCTTTGGTTTGTTGGAGATTAAGCCAGTGACATCAACCATAACCTTTTTCTAATTACACAAATAATGTAAGCAGTAAAGCCCTGGATTACACTTCTTCCTAAAAGTAAGCAATCTTCTGTTCTAATTCTGGCTTGCAGTAAGCTTGAATCAAATTGTATGCATGTTAGACATATCCAGGATAAACACACATTTTCAGAATCAAAAGAATTTCTCACAATTGCATGTTCCGCTCTTTTTCAGAAAGACTCTATCTCAGGAATGTTTATTACTACTAAGAAAAGCTAGATCAATTTTTAATTAATCATAAAACAGAAATAGAGGTTTTTTATTTATTACACATAGAAGGGCTTTTTGTTCCTACTCAAACATACTCAAAACTTGAAGCTAAATTCCTAACCAGAGATGGCTTCCTGAGTCATGTGTTGGCATGATGTACCAGAAAAGCATAATAATGGATTTTGACATGGGTTTTTGTCAAGGTCATGCTGAATTCTTAGCGTCTTGGAAGGCCTTCATCTTCCATGCCTGTCTGAAAAATGCATATGTCAAAGACATAACTGGAGCCAATGAGTCAAAAAGAAACCATACCAAATCAAGGTGAAAAAAAACAGTGGTTACTATGGGGAGGATGAGTAAATATTGATACTATCATGGGAAGTGGCAGACACTCCATTTCTTCCTATTGATAAATCTTGCCTGAATACATTGCTGAAAAACACATCTTGTAACTTTTATTGGAGGGGTACCCCTGTGAATCTCTCTGCTTTTTTGTATAGACAACCCAAGCAGGCATCATAGTCCCTTCTTTCCTTGAAGTACATGTAGTAAAGAAATAGTTACGTGTTGCGTGTTACAGAAATGGTCCTGCCACTGGTTCTGCCCCTTTTAAGTCAAATGGTTTTCATTTATGTCACCATATTTTATGAGGCATTATGTACATGTCTCCATTATTGGAAATGTAGTGCTGATTAATGATAATTTTGATGATGGTAAATATTAAATTTGGGAAATTAACATTTGATTAGTAGATATTTAAAAGGAAATCAGGTCTTTTTAAAAAAAATGTTTACCTTGCATTAGAGGAGACCTGCTGTTTTCATTTCCATGCAAAGTTAGTTTAAGACATTTAATTAAATACTCATTTCAGTCCAGAACAGAGATACCAAAGCTGAACCTACTCAGGAAGGAGATGGTACTAGGTTTTTTTCTGTATTCAGGCTTCATTTTCTGGGATCTTGACTTCTTTGTACATGTAAAATGAATTGGATCACTTTATTAACCTTCAAGGAAAGAATTGGCTCTGTAACATAGCACGCATGGTTCAAAAAGCCCATTAGAAGTTACATTTCTCACCTCAAAGTAGAAGCAACTGTTACATAAATCTAGGGGTGTAACAGTGAGGAAAAAACTTGTTTTTCCCATCTACCTGAAGTCATTTAGAAAGTATGTCATTAACCGTCTTGTTCCTCATATTTTTCTTCTATGAAATTATAATAATCATAGGACCCATCTTCATAAAGCTCTTGCAAATCCATGCATAGGTATTGATATATAAAAGCTGAGCAATATCACTATTATACTGTTCTTCAACTAATTCTTGAAAGGAACAAATACTAAGCTATGCAAATCAAACAGCACTTAAGAAAAATTAAAGGATCAATTCTTTTCTCAACCTTTCATCCCAAAATGTTGGAAGAGTTCCAAAACTCCACTGAATGGTCTCAAGATGCCTGACATAAAACATGGTACTTGCAAAGCACTTTGTTTTCTCTGACTGCTCATAAGAAAGTAACACAGGTTTGTCACAAAAACAATTTTTTGCAGTATTTGCTTTATGACTTGACTGTAAAGAGTTGAAGGCATTTCCCCAGTCAAGGGTTTTTGAGTTTGCTCACTTCAGCTTTCTCTGTGTTGTTTTCCTTTCCCAGGGGTGGTTGACCCTAAAAGTGTCATCACCTGAAAGTGGATCTTTTGCCTGAAGGGAAGGTAGATCCTCCTGTCTGACTTGAACCTTGCAGGATTCCAAAGGGACTTTCCTCACTTAACAACTCTTCTGAAGGTTGGTTGGAGGACTCTCAAAGCTAGAAGAAAAGGATTTCAACAATGAAACAAGACAATCTAACACCACAACAACCATTTCACTACCAGAAATGATCCATCAGTCATACCTGCAATTTTTTGTGACCATAGAGGAAAAGGCTTTTTTAGATTCTAAGTGCTCATAAAGCATGTAAATGTCATTGTGAATTGAGTGTTTCAGAGCAACAATTTACTACCACACAGTGTACTAAGTTCAGAATGAATGTACTGATCCCAGGCCAAACACAAACTCCTTAAAAGCAGATAAAGTCCAGCGGAGCTTCAGATCAGAGTTCAGAACTGCAAGGAAGCTGCTAGAATTGCATTTAACCATAGTGGGTAGCTTACTATAAAACATCCCGTGGCTTAAATGTAATATATCAGTTTTAAATTACAAAGTATCAAGCTGTTTCAACAGAGGAATTCATGAGGCTTTGTTCCTTATGGATCTTGCAATGCTATGTGTCCCCCTGTCATAGTAACTCTGGCTTCTCTCCTTGTGATGAGCCCCCTTTGCCTTCCACAGTGCCACCCATCTCCCCCCACAACTCCTCACTAGCCATGTCCTCCAAGCCAGTGCTGGGGATGGTTCCCAGCTTTGCTTTGCTGAATTGCTGAGCAGCATTCGTCTGGTGACTGGCCAGCAACAGGACAACAGAGCTGGCAACTTGCAGGTTTCCTCTCAGGAAGGGTTTCTCTTACCCAGCTGCCATACGCAATAAATTTTAGTAACTTAGTAACAAAAGGTCTGTTCATCTGAGAAATGTGATTAAGATTGGACAGTAGTGTAAAAGTTTGTTCTCACAGAACAGAGATGCACACATACATGGACAGAGTGACTGCATAGCCCTTATTGCCTTAGAAAACCAGCTTAAAAATGCTGTGTCAATGAAACCCACACATGGAAATCTGTATTCATCCCCTCATGTTTTCAAAGAGAAGCTGAGCAAGGTTGGGTTTCCTGATTTGTTTTTGTCCATTTAGACTCTATGTGAAGGAATGGGCAAAAATCACAAATACAAAAGAAGGCTGCTATTTTGTACAATATCTGACAAATGACTTTGTGCTGCTGATCCCACACACCAGATGGTGTACTGCCATAACCAAAACTGGTGCTGACATAAATATTGTCCATACTTGCAAATTTTAATTATTTCTGGATGCAAGACACAAACCACATTATTTTTTATCTAGGAGGCTTTGCCATACAACTTTGAAACAATCAAATAGTGCTAATCAAAATATTGCTCTAAATTTTCAAACATTCTTAGTTTGTATAACTGGGATGGGGACAAAGCTAGCTTTTCCTTATTTTTTTTTTCTTTTTTGCAATGTGGGGTGATTTTTAGTTTAAAAAATCTTTGATAACTTGTTGTATTTTGTGATATGCTTGAATGGAGGTGAGTATAAATTGTAAAGCTGATTTCCCTGAAAACCTTGAGTTGTGCCAAGTTAAATTCCCAGCTGAGTGGGTGGCTATTAGGAGTAGGTTGTGGCTCTTTTACCCGGCAGTGACATGCAGAGCCAGGTGTAGTTGAACAAAAGCTTAGTTTCCAGTAAGATCTCCTTCACATTAGATTAGAAACACGGAAACTGGGGGAAGGGAGGAAAGATAGAGGAAAAGTACATTTCTGGCTGTGGTCAAAATGAGGGGAATACAGAAGAGAGCTCTTAACTTCAGACAGATGTTGTAGGCTACCTGTACACTTCATTTTATACAAGTGACTGTCTTGCAGAAAATTAGTGTCAGAAAGCTCACAAAAAGCTGACATCCACAATAAGTTTACAAGAGAACGTACTTGCTCTCTAACATCAAGTACCCACCAGTCATGTACTGTAAGCCCAAATCAAACTGAAAACCAAGCCTGGTTATAATAAAATCTTGGTATGACTTTGTCTAAATAAAAGCTCTGAACAGGAATGCGCATGTCTCTCAAGAACTGCTTTGCCTCAGGTGATGTTAGCTGTTACCAGATCTTTGCCGAACATACCCGACTTATTTTTGTCTAACATACCAAATTCTATTTCCTTCAAAAACAACTGAACTATTCTTCCACAGTTATGACAGGGTTCAGAAGAGTGAGAGAAGCAGATGACCCCTGGAAACTCACCAGCAGAGATGAATAGGCAAGGTTTGAAAATAGGGTGAGTACTGACTGTATCCTCCCAGTTTCCCACCCAAAAGATCTGTAGAAATGCAAAGATGAAATCATCCTGCAGCTACTGACAGCACTAACCAAACTAAGGAATAAAGAGCATAGATGACCCAACAGCTTCAGTAAAACTATTCACACATACTACCTGAGGATGTGCTTTGATGTTTGGCTGGGTCCGAGGCATGGGTCACATCACAAAACTCATGAGGATCAAAAGGATAAAAGGAAATGCACTATACTGACTGTTCAAGATGAGAAAGATAGCAATGGCTGAAGACGAAAAAGTTGTTCCAATACAAAAAAAAAACAACTGACTCTCAACATTTAGTTCTACAAGTTAGGAAAATTCACCTCTGCATTTCAATTGCCAAAAAAGGAACTACTACTAAAACCAGATCCAGATGATTACTTGGATCTTAATCTCACCATTTTCTCCACTCACACCGGCCTTCGTGACATCCTGCTGAATACTAACATGAATAGAGAAATCAGTACTATCAAATGCACAGAGAGAGGTATTAATGAATTTATATGAGGCCAAGAATAACCAGAAAAGAGACCTGAACTGTCTTCTCCTTGCAGCTTCTCCCAATGTGTATGATCATAACTATTGTAGTGATGCCATAAAAACAGGAAACTATATTTAAACTCCAAAGAAGGTATTTGGAGTTCAAAATGCTAATCATATTTATGTAGAAAGGGAAGGAAACCTTGTAACAACAAACATACAAATTTTATTGGCTTATTTGTGTTCATTAAAATCAGATGCTCTCTGTAGCCAAAAGAACAGGATCTTACAGCAAGAGGAAAGCGGACTTGGCTGGTTAAAGCACAGCAGTTATTTTACCTCACCATGTGTTGTTTTTCAAGCTTCTAGCAGTCAGATGTCTGCTGGAAAAACATGGTCATCTGCAAGGGCACAGAGAGTTGATCAAATAATAAAGGCTTTGTTTGATAAAACCTGATCTAGTTCTAGGGGCAAAAAAGCAAAACTCCTTCCATAGGTTAAAATGGCATTGTATTTCCACCACTTGGAATGTAGGCTTCTTGTTTAAAGTATTTTACTTAATAATATAAAAAAAATAATTTGTTGCACTGATTTTTTTCTGTTTCCTTGAACACAGTAGTTCATACAATAATAAACTTACAAAAACATCAGCTGAAGGCAGATCTGACATGCTTCTGACATCAAAATTTGCTGCTTTATACGTCTCTGCCCTCTGGTTACTTACTGACATGAATGATAGAGATTTGTGTGTCCTGGGGAAAAAAAAAAAAGGTAACTTAGATACCATTGTGATCTTAGGCAGCCTCAGACTTTGCAGTAGATCTGAAATGCCAAAAATATAGTCCAAGAAGGGAAAAAATAACATCAGTTCAGGGAACAGTGATAATGATGAGATGAGTTTACCTGAATGAATAATGGATAGAGGGGCATCCATTCTGCCCTGCATTTTTGAAGCTTTTTGAATCAAACAGGTCAGAAGACTCTAAAGTGTCATTTACCTTACAATACCTTTTTCACTTCAGTAAAACCTACCAATGTAACTCTTTTTAGGCTGTTATCAATTAGATTAGCCATAAATGAGGCTATACTGGTTGCTAAGTGAAAGTACCTGCTGAAATCAATTATACCATATGCACATAACTATTAACGCAGCTGACTACAGTCCTCCACACTTAAAGGCACAAATAGCAGAGATGATGCACAAGATCTCCCACTTTTCCTTCTTCAGGGCCTGAGCACTCTAAATCCTAAGCTCAGCTCTTCTGTTTCTAACGTGGTGCCTCAAGTAAATGAGGCTTATACAGACAGGCTGTCTGTCTCTGTAACTGTCTGTCTCCCCAAAGACTTCGAGTTTCAGCCAAACTTACAGGGGAGTGGAAGTCTCAGACACAATGGTAAACCTACAAGCTTCATAAAAATAATCGCCCGAGTAAAGGAGAAGTAGCAAGCAAATGCTCTGACTGTGGGAAGAAGAACCAAGCAAGTGAACTCAAGTTTTTTAACTTTACTAGAGACTCCATCTGGACAGGACACCTGGCAGATGCTCCAGTCATATGAAAATTTTCAACTGGAGCTTGTAATCAAGCGCAAAACACAAATATAAAAAATTTTTTCTCATTTCAGGATTTAGAAGAACTAATTGCTTTTTCAGGACATTGGAATGAGAATAGAAATTAACCAGGAGGCAGAGAAGCTCAGTCTCTTCCATATGCTCTTCCACAGCCCCAAACATTTCTGCTTTATTTAATGTTACTGCAGGTGGTGGCTACAGCAATGGCATGGGGAAGTTTCTAATTGCAGCAATTTTTTTGCACAAGATCAAAAGATGTTTCTTTGCTTCATTTGCTGGGTACCCATTTTTTGAAACATTGTTTTCCTCCACTTTAAAATTGGTCTCAAGTTCTAGATTTGTCAAGTTTTTTTCCAGCTACATTTGAAGTTCAAAAGACAAGCTGTTTTGAAATATTTTGGGATTATTCTGATTATGTTATTTTTTTTTCTCAGTTCTCCATTTTTCAAAACTCAAGCACTCAGGCATCCAGATACCACAAGTGTTTTGGGAACAAATCCTTACTAGCAGAGACCATAACCTCTATTGAGTATATTGATAAGGATATATATTATATTCCTGAAATTTACTCTTAATAAAAAATGTATTCATTAATATACAGGCATTAACCTCTATATTGAAAGAAGGATACTGTAAAGTCCACAGTTTGATCTCATAACTCTTGCCAGATCATATGCCTCAAAACATAGTCACATAAAAAACCCCACCTCATAGTTATTTCAATGAGTCTTCCCCTTCGTAGTAATAGCAGGTTTTAAAGGGGACTCTTAGGCATCCCTTAGTATGAAACTTAGCTCAGAACAGATGCTGACTTTCACCTTAGTGCAAGATACAAGTCAGACCAAGAGAGTAGGATACGAAATTCCGGTTACTGCAAACACAAATAAACTTCAGAGCAAACTGTGCTGAACAACATTACAATCATTTCAGTCCTGAAATCTAAGGATCGGGAAGAAGAAGAGAAAGGTTCTCTTCAAAATCTGGAGCAGATCAGAGGCAAACTCAGTGTGAGAGGCCACCCCAGCACTCCTGCAGGCACTACAAATGAGAAGGCAACACATGGTCATTATGGAGACACGTTTCTGCGTTGGACCGTGCTGGTTTATGGCTGTAACAGAAAGATTGAGCCACATACTGAACTCAACTCTGCATGTAAACAAAATTCTACCCTTATGGTAACCCTTGTGGATTTCAAGATGCATGGTTATAAATAATGGGCAACATGTCCTTTTATTTCCAGCTCATATTGCCAAAACAAATAAGCAGGGAAGCTGCATTCATGTCCGGGATCACAGTGGCAGTTCCTAACAGATTTTTTTTCCTTATATCCTTTTGGTTTTTTTTTTTCTAAAAGTGACTAATGATAATGGATGTTTGTGCTTATCCCTGTTATTAGTTGAAGCAAATTCAGAGAAGTTTCAGCCTGGATTAATATGGATCATAAAAGCCTTTGCAAAGTAAGTGTTGTTCACCAAAGTAATATACAATTTTCTTTCTTTCCTACATAGTTTTCCTATGTTATTTGGCAACTGCTTGCTAAATGCTACTAGCAAAATATCTGCTTTAAAAAGGACACGGGCTGGGGGGAAGGCATCATAGTAATTGTTAGGAGCTTCAGTTTGTTGTTTTATAAAAGGTAAAAATATAACATTGCTTCACATCTCCCAAAGAGTATTTCTGGTGCCTTGCAGCCATAACACATTATCATGAGGAGCTATAGATCTGTAACCACCTTTTGCAGGAAGTTGTGGGCAGAAAACTGTCTATCCCTTGCAGCTCTGTAACTACACCCCCCCAGAGCAACCTCAAAGCACTGCTCTACCTAGTGTCTTCATATCAGCCTGGACGATCCTGTGGCACCATGCTCTAGGGTTCCATGTGCTGGTCACAGAATGGGAGCCCATGTCTGGCACCTTGAGTCAGATGAGGAGAAAGATGCAGACGAAGGCTGCAGGTGGGGACTGACCTTGCAGACAGGTTTTTTTTTGGTTTGGTTTTTTTTTCCCCTTCTGTGCAATGCATCACCTCCTGTACTCTCTCCCACTCTATGATTTTGGGCATCAGGGATCGTCACCTGACAGATTGTGCTTAAGACTGACCGTTCATGATCTGCCGTATCCAAGACGTGGGGTACTGGATTGGGAGAGAAAATGTGTGGAAGATCCACAAAAAAAATCTTGAGGGGGAGCAGGAGGTAGGAGCCAGTTAAATGAGTAACACATTCACTATGAAACACCTCACAGAACTTCCTTAATCTCCTACCAATGCTGCATATCCACAAAATGGGTTTGCACTGTATGTCCTGAAAAGTATAGCCACTCCAGTGAAGAGAAGTCTATTGCTATATCCGTGAACAATTCAAGAGGGTGAAATCGCCCACCTTTCTTTCCTTATGCCTGATATTGCAAATCTAGAGACTATTCACAAATACTTCATATATTGCCATGGGGTAGTAATCAAGTTTTAATAAAAAAGCTACTTGCATATTCTCTCTTTAGATGTTATTTTAGAGTTACCGCAGTAACTCACAACAGCCCATTATACCTCAAAATGAATCTGATGTTTTAAAAAGCTTTCCTGCTTTTATTTTGGCTGCATGAGAGACATATGGTCTCTCAAGAAGTAAGTAATGCCTAAGTGCATTCAAAATCACCTTTTGAAGTCCAACAGCAAAGTTTATTTGCATGAAGAAATGCATTTTAAAGGTTAGGTTACCTACCTGTTATCATAGAAAAGCTATGGTACTGCTTTAAAAGAGACTGCTTGAGGCCACGAGAAATTATTTTCCCAAATGTTCTTACTATTAAAGGCTAAATGCACTGAACCAATAACTTTCTGTTAATTTGTAACATTTTCTCAAGTGCTGCCTTTGGAATAGAAAATGAAAATAAATTATCCTTTGGTGCTTAACAATGCCTTCCTTGCATATAAATGTGCTCCAAAGACTTGAAGACTGCTTAACAATGTCTCTGGGTGCATTTGAGCTTTGCAAACTCTAAGACTTAAGGGACCCTAAAAATCCACAAGGACACACAAGCCACTGACACTTACCTCAGTGTTTTCTAAACTTTTAGATGTCAATGGCCAATCTAGCTCAGAATAAGAATGCATCTCAGAATGCTCATTTACTTTTCATAACACACATGAAACACAGCTGTGGATGGTGAACACCTCAGCTCAAGCTCTTTCAGTGTTTTAGAAATCCTGGACATAAACTGCGTGTTCTGTAAGTTATACACAAACTGGATGGCACCAGCACACAGCAAGGAGACCCTTAAAGTAAATTAATATGATTAAGAGAGACAATTAGGGTGTATCTGCTGATTTTTTCCCTATCTTCAGTCTTATGAAATCCTTGAGATAGCAAAGATATCAGAGAGAACTGCAAGTGACAGCAAACCTGCCAAACTGAAGAACTGACATTTTGGGTACTAAAGAGGCATTTGAATGAAGAAAGGGCAAGAAGTCAGGGCTAAATCAGTAAATATAAGTAGTAAAAAGCTTTTTGTCCTGCAGTATAGTAACCCCTAACGAGAACCTCAACGCCAGCCACTCTGACTCCCTTCTTCAACAGTACTTACCAGCTGGTGGCAATTCTGAGGACAGAATGGGGAAAGATGGCACTGGCAGATAGGTGATACTCCATGTCTCTTTTAACATCCCCTCCAGACTTGCAGACCTATAAAACTGAAAATAAAGAGCAATAGAATAGGTTTGAGTGACAGAGAGAAAAAGAAGGCAGCTCTGAATGTCTACAGATGGGGAGCAAGGAACAACTTGCCCAGGTAGGGAATGAGCACAGTCCTCCCACGTCCCACACACTGGGCTAAGGAATCAGTCTCTTATTTTCTTTATCCTTAATCTAATGAATAGTATTCATTCCCATGTGGGAGTAAAAAAAAAAGAAGAAGAAAGAGGCTGAGCCCTTGGAGACTGAGCAGCCTGGTGAACAGTGTCCTGGTAGAACAGAAGAGCTGGGCTTAGGGACCAGCTTCAAACTGCTCAGAAAAGAGAGTTAAAAAGAGCAATTACAGTGCTCGGGTGACAGTCCTGCTCATCATCTGATGTATACCAACAACTTTAAAACCCAAACCTGCCACTGCCACCCCTGCCAGACCTGCCTTTTGTTCTCTTTGTCCCCTGAGGCACAGCAGGATTTGACCCTCGAGTTCCCCAGACGGAACTGCGGTCATGTTCTGCTTCAGGGCATGCCAGAAGCCTTAGAGCTTTGACAGGACCAGGCATCTGTGCTTGTTGGACCCAGTATTCTCTGCTAGTTGGTCCACTAGATGTCAAAGTTGTTTGGTTTAGACTTTATTCAAAATACAGTGTCAGCTATCACTTTCTTCTATAACATGACTGGGTACTTGCAAACTGATGTTTAAGTCCTCAATTTGCTTCCCTGTCTTCCTCTGGGGATTCAGGGTTCATGCACTTGGGACTGCAGCCCACGTCTCCCAGTTCACTGAGGTACCTGAACCACCAGACTGGACTTACACTGAAACAGAACTAATTCAGGACCAAGAGAGGGGAATCATAAAAAAGGAAGATGGCTCTCTAATCCTTTTTGCTGTGTGCTAATGGCTATAATGTATATAACCAGACCTTAAACCAGAGCCTGGAAATTCTTTTTCCCCCATGAGCATGAAGTCAGAAAACTCATGCCCTTGCCAGAAGCAGAGTGTAAGAGGAGAGGTGGAAGATATTCCTGTCTTTCAGTACCCTCTTCCTAATTAGACTGTAGCCCAACAGCTACGTTGCTTACTCATGGACTGCAACTCCCTGAAGCCAAGGTGAATAAGGATCCTGCTTTTGGAAAAAAAAAAAAAAAAAAAAGTCCTTTTCTGTAGTTGGGGGAGCTTTCAAGAGCACAAGAGAAATATTTTTATTAAAAGCTTTTCTCAAGCCCCATCAGTCTGGTGCTGCACAGGACATGAAAACAAGAACTGAAAAGCTTTCACTCTAATAGATAGTTTGGTACAGGGGCAGGGAAGCACAGGCAGGATCCTGATGATTTTGGAAGAAGGAGACAGCTATCAGCAATTCTCTGCAATAAAAATCTCTACTGGTGATGCCAGAAACCTTACATTTGTACAGATTATCAAGAGAAAGGTTTCACATCCTAATTAATGTACTGTCAGCCTCACACAGCTTGTGCCTATGTATGATCAACAAAGATTTTGGGTAGCTACTCTTTTCACATCAGCACTATATGGTAGAAGAAAGCTAATTACTGATTGCTCCCACACAAATTAGATTTTAAAAAACAATGTTCCATGTAATTTAGTATGTAACAAGTGACAAAAGCACCTTCATGTTGCGAAATAGCACAATGAATTAGAATGCATCATGCCATGAGTAAACTTGTCAACAATCAGTGGGAACAAAGAATTGCTGGGCTTACAACCAGCTGTTTCCAGACTTACAAGAATCCTGTGGTTCTGAATTCATTTCAGACCATTCGATGCATCCCTTGATCATGATTTCTCTGCAAAGTCTGCTTATTGGCAGATGGCCTCTATCTGTAAGCTGAGCAGCTCATGTAAGGATCATCACAACTCCCATCAATTTATTGAGCATCTGGGCCCTGAGATCTCCAACATAAAAACAAATCCCAGTCAGCATTAGCAAGAAAAATAAAATTAGAAAACAAAATTCTTATTGCCTTAAGTATTAGGCATTTCACTGTGATTTGTGTCCTGCCTTCCCCAAAGTAATCACCAGTATGTCCAAATCTTGTGGCTGGAATCTAAATAACTTGGCTACAAGCAGTACTGCCACTTTGCACCTACCAGTGCTCAACACTTATTAAGGTCTGAACAAACTGCAACTAAAATTGTTAGTATTTTAAAACCAGTTTAGTTTAAGGAAAGTGAGCAAAATATTCACAAATGGACATCTATTCCATATGCTACTGCAGACAGAATTTTCATACCATAAGTAGGTCTTTAAGAAGAATTCAGGCTCAACATTTTCAGTTTTGATAGCAGGGGAAGGAGACTAAAAAGTTATTATCATCTTCCTCAGATTGTATCGGCAATGTGATCAACTTAAATTTCACCCAATTTTGATACATCGAGGCAACTAGACGAATGTAATGTTTTAGTCTAAATGAAGACAACAAGCTTCTTTAAACAAATAAATATTCCAGTGGGAGGTCTGAAACTAGCCAATGTTGAATCAATAACCTGGAGATTAAATTTACTTCACTAGCGTGTCATCCAAATGCACAAAAATGCAGGAATTCAACACAAAATAAGAATGATGAAGAAAAAGCAGAAATTTTATGATGAGGTAGTACTCAAAAAGTCTTTGAAATCAATAACAGTATCACCCACGGCTCACTGGGCTTCAATCTATACTGAATCACATCTTTAACAGATACCTTGTACCATACTAAAGAATTTTAGTTTGCCTGTAGCATGGATTTTAGGACAAGATGGAACCCTTGAGCATTATATGTAGCCACGAACTCTCATATTAAAAGTCACTTTGCTATGTGCCCTTGGAAGAAAAGTGTGATTTATAGCAGCTTTAATACTCAAGCCTGTTTGCTGAGAGTTATTCTGTAAACTGTATGTCTGAATGACAGTAAATCCACAACCTCTATTATTTCCTAAACTAGCCCCCGTTCAGTTTCAGTCTCTAAACATAGGGTACTCTAAATTATGGTAGAAATGTAGTGAGATACTTCGCTGGGGGGTTGTTAAAATCAACGTGTAACAGAGGGAAGGGTGTTCTTGGGCTTTCAGTGGCAGCTTTGCCTCTTCCTGACCTGGTGGCGCTTCCCCACTTGCAGCAGCTTTCCCACCGATCCCGTGGTCAAGACATGCCGGGAACACGGCAATTAGCTTTAGATAACCCCTTGTGTCATTTGATAGACTCTTTTATTCTCATCAAAGCCCGGTTTACTATGGAGCCCCCGTGGGGTTTGATCATTTATTTAACTGGAGGACTGTTTCCCACACCTACACAACGCCGTTTAAATTTATCTGCCCCTTATGAGCACCCTGCGGTTCCATCTCCGCGCACGGGGAGTTTTGATGCATTTCACGGGGGCCGCATCTTCCCCGGCGCCCTCTCGAAAACCTTCAAGCCCCTGTGGCGGCTGCAGAGCCCGGGCTGCCTGCCCTCCCAGCCCGGAGCTGCCGGGAGGGCTCGGGGCTGCTTTCCTCCGGAGGGGCTGAGCCCAGCCGGCCGGGGAAGCTTTGCCCTGGCTCGGCGGGGGCAGCGGCGCGGAGCGGGGCGGAGAAGCGGGCACCCCCCCGTGCCGGGCCGCGGCTCCCCCGGGGAGGCGAGAGGCGGAGCAGGGGGAGGCGGTTCGCTCCTCCCCCGGGGTACCGACGGCTCCGTCCCGTTGCCGCGGAAGCCCTCGGGAGCACGTCGGGGCGAAGCGGAGTTGGGTCCGGCGCTGAGCGGGGGGAGGACGGAGAGGGCGGAGGCAGGAGGGGATAAAAACGCCGGCGCCGCTGTGACCGGGAGTCTCCAGCCTTCCCTCCTCACCCGCCGCCGGTACCGGGCTTCGGGCCTCTGCTCCACCTCCGTGGGGCAGCGGGCTTATCACTGCTTGCGCCCGCGGGGGAGCGCAGCGGAGCCGCTACCGCCGTCTCGGCGGCCCCCAGTTTCGCCCCCGGAGCGGAGCATGCGGGGCCGGGGCTGGCGACGGCGGCGGGGCCGGCATCGCGCTCCCCGGACATGAAGCGGCCGCCGGGAGCTCCAGGTAAACGCTGCCCGGCGGGGTGGCGGAGCAGGCATTCTCCCCGGTATCTCGGGTATTGCGGGTGGGCAGGGTCCGGAGGGGCAGGAGCGGGGGATGAGAGGGGCCGCCGGAGCCAGGAGCAGCCGGGGGAGACCCAGTTCTTACCTTCACCGCGGAGTGGAGCGGGCCTTCCCGGGGAAGGCGGTCTGAGACCCCTCGGCGAGGGGTGGGGGGCGAGGCGAGGGGAGGCGCGGTGGCTGTGGGTGCCCGCGGTCTGATGCCGGCTTAGCCCGCCCGGGCGCCGGGCTGGCCGAAAGTTTGCCCTCCGCCAACCCCCCCGGTAGGGATCTGTGGGGCTGCAGTCCCCATCGGGAGGCTGTTAGGAGCGCCCCCACCCCATTTTAGGCAAGAGGGTTTCTCCGAAGTTTAGCCCCTCAGAGAAGCTTTTGGAGGCGGTGAGGATCCTACGCTGGGCAACTAAACTTTCGTAAGATCTGGCATTGCTTGGAGACTGGTTACTGATACTGTAACAGGCACTGCCTCTTATAATTGCATTTTTTTCTTAATTATTTGCTGATCTCCTTAGCAACTGAAGTCATTTGCAAGGTTTATGCTAGGGTACAGCCTCATTTACAAAGTAACACAGCAAAAAGGATGCATTGCTGTTTCACTGATGCTTATTTCCCTTGTACTCTCTCAGATGGGTAAAAGCTGCAGAATGTTGACTTCATTGAGCTGGTACTGCCGTAGACAGACTGCTGATGATTAGTCCAACTCAGGCTCTGTAGTACGTCACCCAGTTGCTCATCTGTGTCTCAGTTTTCTTTAAGCCAAGTGAGTTATCATGGGTGCAAAAAAAATTAAAAAAATAAATCTGTTTTCAGAGAAATTCAATCTTTATTGACGGATGAGTGGGAGAAGGTAGTTTTAGCTGGCTAAGGTTAGTAGGACAAATTCATCTCTAATTCAGCACTATTGAGGTTGGCCCAGGTGCTGGCCAGAAAGACTACTACATTTGCCAAACTGACCTCAGGATCAGTGTGCTGCAAAGGTGATGTAAAGCCATTTTTTTTCATCACTGTTAGGTCCTGCATCATGCAGAGCTTAGCCCAGTTCAGGGATTTAGTCTAGTGTATCAAGACATCACCCAGATGTAGCTCACCAACAGCCTCTGCTGTCCAATCCATCATGTCACTAAATCCCATGGATTACGATGGTTGGGTAATCCAGATCTGCTCAGTCAGAAATGCTGAGCACAGATGTCAGGCAGATCTGATGCAGAGAGTGCCTTTCCCACTCAAGAGTAATAAGAACACAGTAGAGCCTGGAAACTGGAGTGAGGTGGCCACTAAGGGGGTATTTCCTCTGACAGCATCCCCCCCCACACACACATAAGGAATGGAAGTTTATGCAGACCTTCCTTACAAGTGTAACATTTTAAAAGATTAATTATGTGAGATGCCACTAGTCTGTTTGTAATTAATGGCTATGTCAGGTACTTCAGCAGGATTCATAAAATTAGGATTAAAAGCATGAATAATTGTACTTGTATAATATTGTTGTTATAAATTAATAAAACCCCATTCTAACAGTCAGGTTTTTTTCTGAGTTCATGAGGAAAGCTTTGTCAAATGCCATGCCGAAAAAAAAAAAGGGCTGTGAGGAAACATTGCGAACACCTGAGCCATAGCCATTTCTTTCATGTCATGTTTTTTATACTTAACTAATAAAGCCCTGATTCATCTGATATGTTGACTGGTAAGAGGGGAGAGCAACTGTGTGGGCATTGAAAGTCAATGGGAAGGTGCAAAGGTGCATGAGTGATTTATCATCTGGCAAGGCCGGGGGACAGAGAGTCAGAGGAGACAGTCACAGGGGATGTGGCACAAAGGAAAGAGCTAGGAAATTTAGAAATTGCATGGACCTCTTAGAGGGTGGACTTAGATCTGTAATACTTCATAGTGTTTGAGCTCTCTAGAGGCTCAGCAGTATTCCTGCAGTAGTACAGGGGGGTTGTGTGCAAATATTTGCATTTTCACTGTGCAGAAGCTGCCAGCCAGATGTGGGACTATTTGCAGCACCAACGTACAGGAAGATGTTATTCCTGCTGTAAAGCATTTGTCCATGCTGTTTGTTTAATGCTGAAAAGACTAATGGTAGCATTTGCAAGAGCATTCGGGTGACTTGTGATCTCCAGTCCAATTCACTGCTTAAATTAAGAGATGTGCCACATAAGGATTTTTTTAGCAAAGTCTCAAATGAACTGGGAGAGATAGCTTGGTGTGCAGGTTTCCCTGGAAGAAACAGTCATAAGCTTGAAGGTACTTACAGGAGAAGAGAAAGCTGGTGTAGAGATTATTAAGGTAGCATCAGTGGAAGAGAGAGCCCCGGGAAAGTGGAAATGAATGTTTAGGACATTAGTTGCGGTGATAACTGATGGTGAGGATATTTACGGTTGCCCAGCATTCCCCTTTTCCATAAACAGCTCTAGGCGCTCATTACTTTAAAAAAAAAAAAACAAAAAAGAAACAAAAAAAACCCAACCCCCAAACAAACAAAAAAAACCCCAACAGCCCAACAAACGCTTGTATTAAAAAGATCAAATCCAGGATCCAAATCCTTAACTCCTCTCTAGGAGTTGATCTGTCAATTGAGCTGTTACTGATAACAGAGGATATTCCCTACTATATGAAAATATGTCCTGCATTTCTTCTCAGTTAAGAAGCATGTGCGCCATTACCGCACAGATGATTCATCTCAGGCAGTACTGTGTTTTTGGCAGTGAACTTAAAATATCACATTTTAACACCACAAAGATATGATTTCTTTGAAAAAAATTCAAGTACAAAACTCCCAGCCTTCACTTTACTATAAATCAAAAAAGCTATTTACCCAGCTCATTCAGAAATAATGGTGAAGTTCTTTGCCAGAGTCTGTTGGCACATATTAGCAGATAGTATTTAATAGCAATAGCTCTCTTGAGAAAATATGCAATATTGAAGTTTGTAAAATAGTACATTTCTAGGACCTGAAGTAGTGTTTTTGGGTTACAATATGCCACTTTTTAATATGAGGCTAATTGTAGGCTTTGTTCTTCCTTGCCACCTAACATGTACGCATTACTAACCTGCATAAATGTTTATAGAGTTATTTTCATAGAATCATAGAATGGTTTGGGTTGGAAGGGACCTTAAAGATCATCTAGTTCCAATTCCCCTGCCACGGGCAGGGACACCTCCCACTAGACCAAGTTGATCAAATTTGTTCAAATGATCACATAGGTTATAAATATTTATGTTGAGTGTGCTTGGCTTTACAGACCATCCTGTGTAATTTATGCAGAAATTTTGGGGAACACAGGTTAAGGGGCAAGTTGCAGCTCAACAGTCCTACTCCCCCAAAGGCAAAGAACCTGTTGGGAATGTAGGCACTGCACTGTGAGCTGGACATGGCAAGGAAGGTTTCTACTTGTCCCGGTACTCTCAAAATAACCTTGTGTGGCCCGTGGTACATTTAAGGTACCTGTAATTTGAATTTGCCTCACCAGACAAGGCAAGTTATCTGAAACAGTTCTCATGGGGCAACTTCAATGAGCCTTGGAAATTCACAACCCAGTTTTCAGCCCTTGCAGAGTGTTTTTGCTCTTTAGAACTGAAAGGTATTATGCTGATTTACACCAGTCACTGATCTGACCTTGGGATTTGGTTGCAGACTAGCTCAGAGTACCTGGTGAGATAATTGTAGGTATGGACAGAAACAAAAGTGCAAAGTTATTTAGGCTATTTAAACCTGGTAACCCTTCCAAAACCGAGCATTGACCTAATATGTCCCATTTGGAGTATCTCCAGGATCACAGTTATATTCAGCATAGGAGCTGATTTTTGGAAGTGCCATTTTTGCAAGTGCAGTTACATTAAAAATCAGACTTCATAGGTTACAAACCCAGACGTTCAAATATTAGTGGGAAAGGCAACCTATGCAACAGTGGTTTGTCTCCCATTGTGTGGATGCTTTATAATTCACTTGTCACACACATGGTTTTATGGTATGCAGTTTTCAGATATCTCACTTCATGCAATATACTAACTAAATGAGCAGTTATTAAATTCTTTTTTTCATCTGTCAGCGTGTCTCCATTGTGCCTTATATACTGCATGCCATACAAATCCACACTGAGGTACAGAATTACTTCCTCACGGTCATTTCTATAATGTTTTCATAGGTCTCGCCCTCTAGAAGAATTTCTATCTGTTAATTGTTGCCATAAAAGGTTAGCTAGTTAGCTAGCAAAACCAACTAAGTTAGGTGCTTAGGACTAGTTAAAAAAATAATTCCTCTGGGTTCCTAACCTCCCACTGAAAACCCCATGCAGTTAGATTCTTCAGTACGATCTAAAAGCCTAGAAAACATTATGAATCTTGACACTAAGCTTTTATTCTAATCAATTAATTTGTTTTTACAATACTCCTATAGTTGGTATCATGTTGCTATATCCCTTTTATAGCAGGGAAGCAAGGAGAAGCCTTTATAGTCATAAGTGCCAGCTAGACTCATAGCATTTTGACTCTCATCTCAGCACTTCTTGAGATCAGTCCCTCCCAAACCTAATACGCAGGGGTTCCTTATTTTCTGACTCTCAGGGTGGTGACTGTAATATGTTCTTTTTTTTCTAACAGTCACTAGTTCATATAATTTGCCTGATCTCACAAGAATTCTGTGGCAGAGGCTAGGATATGCTCCACTTCTCAGGTATAGGCATTTACTTAGCTCTTGATGTAATCACCCTTTTTTTTTCCTGTTCTCCCTCAGATCTTGTCCATAGTGAGAAGAAAGGTTCTGGAGAAAAAATTAAGCAGTTGTGTAACTAAGAACTGTATATAAAATCTAAAATGGTACAGAAAACCCTAATTCTGACACTTTAATTTTTGAGCAATTGACTTGGCAGTCTTGCCATTCTCTTAATATAGTTTTTTGAGAATGCAAACATTGAAAGCCAATTTATGTATAAATTCTTGTGAAAGGTGAATTCTCCCATCCTGCTGCCTTCATATTTCTTCTTTTAATGGGTCATTAGAAGGTTGAGCTCTTTAGATTCATAGCACATCCTCTACCACTTGACTTAAGCATAGAAGATTTGTCAGCAGAAGACAGCAGCCTGCCAGTTTGGCAGAGGGTTAGAGTCGAGGGGAATAAGGAACTGAGGAGGACTGGAAATTCGTGCAGTTCACATATATCAATTAGTGACATAGACAATCTTAGATTCATAAGTAGCAGATGCAAATTCTCCAGAGAAGTGTGTTCTAAGGTTCACGTCCTGAAATTCTTGCCTCTCTTCTGCTTAACCCTCTTGTTCTTTACACCATCCCCATCTGCTTTTTCAGACTTAAATACCTTGGCTGACTTCTGCACCCTCACTGCCTCCAAACTACCTCCTCCTCAGTTGCTTCATTAGTAATGATGATGATGCTCCATTAGCATCCTCCTTCCCTGGTTTTGCCCTTCCCTCCCTTCACATCTCTTATTGTCATTTTACCTCTCTCCCCTTCTTTGGCTGCTTCTGTGCCCTGCTGTCCTCCACCCTTTAGGTCTTAATTTTAATGTTGTTGTACTCAAGACCCATCCTTTCTTCATCCATCTTGCCTCATTAGAGAATACGACTTCTCCTTTTACTCTGCTTCTTTCCATTTGAGGTCACTGCTCTCTCCTCCTCCCCGCTGCCCACAGGCAGTGTCCCAGCTTCTGGCCATAGCCACCATCAGCAGCACAGAGCAGACATTGGGGGGTTTGTCCTGCTCAGATGCTGTACTAACGAGTGGATGAGCTTGGAGGAATGAGTATGAGGTTAATATGTGGGAGCTGAATGCCACGTTTGAGCTGTGAAGGGGTGGGGATAATCAATGCATAAGGATTCACCTGGGAATTTACTGAAAAACTCTCAGCAGGTATCCAGGGAGAGCAAGAGTGAACAGAAATCTTCATTACCCTGCTATGTATGTGTACATTTTGTTAGAAGAAGGCAAAAAGCATATCCCTTGGCACAAATCACTACCCTGCCAAATGTTATGTCTCTGCTTCAAACCATAGTGACACTAAAATATTCTCAGAAAAGAGAATATTTGGTTGGGTTTGTTCTTACTGTTTAAGTATGAGCAAAATATTTTTTTCCTTTACTAAGTTTTGAGAAATGTCTGACTCATTCTTACTGAAACTCCCAAAACTTGCGCCTGAGGTAGATACCAGGCATAGAAAATTTTCTGCTCAACAGTTATTTTGGCAAAAGTAGAAGTAGTAGAATACAAAATATTCCAATTGGACATCTTGAATAACTTTAAAAATAGGCTGTTACTACCTGAACTATCAGTTACTGAATTAAAAAAAAAAAGAAAAGAAAAAAGAAATAAATTCTTATGACATTTAAAGCTAAGTACTCTGAGAAAATTCTTTTCTTGAAAATGTGTGACATTTTCTGATTGGGAAGAAACACATGTTGAAACTGCTCCCCACTAGACAAGAAAATAGCATTTTTGGATGAGCATTTTTCTTTCCTGTACCAGGAGTTTTCTATCTGGGTTGGTTCGGAAACCAGTAGGGGATGCCATAGCCCAGTCACATCCTGCAGAGGATTTTTTTTTTTTTTTTCATTTTTTTGATTAATTTTTGATTAATTTTTGATTCATTTTTTGTATGAACTGTCAAAAATTGCATTCCTCAGTCCAAGACTGAAGAACAGTTGTATTGGTTTTGAAGACAAAAAATATCATATCTGTAGTGTGAATATTTACACATGGGTGCAGAATTTCATGTTTACATAAAAAACAATGTTAAGGTTACATCACCTAAGAACAACTAGATTTTATAATTAACCATATGAAACATTGAGGATTAATTCCCAGCATTTTTTCAAAAGGCATGTGTAAGAAATCAGGCAGGGTATGAATCGTAAATGTTAACGTGCTGTACCTCTGTATCCCTCTTTTGACAGCGATTAGCGCAAAGCTAACGGCACGTATAATCTGCGGCAAGGAGCACGGGGAGACAGCTAAGAGACAGTGACAATGTCTTTAAACTGGTGGGCGATTCCTACTCGACTTGGAGTTTTTAAAGTGAACTGCAAGGGGCTGGCATGCCTCTTGGTCTTCACAGTGAGCGTTTGTGGCAGTGCCCCGGGGATGTGTCCAACAGCCTGCATCTGTGCCAGTGATATCGTGAGCTGCACCAATAAGAACCTCTCCCGGGTGCCAGGAAATCTGTATAAAGGTATGAAAAGGCTGGATCTGAGTTATAACAGAATTGGATTTCTGGAGCCTGAATGGGTCCCAGTGCTGTTTGAGAAACTGAACACTTTAATAATCAATCATAATAGCATTAGCAGCATTATCACTGGAAGCTTTTCCACAACCCCAAATCTGAAGTACCTAGACTTGTCCTCCAACAGCCTGAAGACACTGGGCAGCCCTGTGTTTCAGGAGCTGAAGGCACTGGAAGTTCTCCTGCTGTACAACAATCAGATAACACAAGTAGAGTCTTCAGCCTTTGGAGGATTGCACAAATTGCAGAAACTGTACTTAAGCTATAATTTCCTCTCACATTTCCCGCTGGACTTGTACAGTGGAAAACATAAACTGACAGACCTTGTGCTGCTGGACATTTCCTTTAACCACATCCAGTCGATGCCTATTCAGCGCTTGAGTTCAGTGCCGGCCAAACATCTTAGTGGAATTTATCTTCATGGCAACCCATTTTATTGTGACTGTGTGCTGTACTCCATGCTATTCTTCTGGTATCAAAGGCACTTCAGCTCTTTGGTGGACTTCAAAAACGAGTACACCTGCTTGTTGCGATCAGACCCAAGAGGTTACAATAAACTGCCTTTACTGCACGACAACTTTCTGAATTGCTCCGAAAGCACCATCAACAGCTCTTTCCAAGCCTTTGGGTTTATTCACGATGCCCAGGTTGGTGACAGGCTGATTGTACACTGTGACAGCAGAATTAGCGATGCGGGCACGCACTTTGTTTGGGTTAGTCCGGACAATAGATTGCTGGAGCCAGACAGGGAGACCGACAACTTTAAGGTGTTTCGTAACGGCAGCCTGGAGATAACAGATGCCCAGCTGGAGGACTCAGGGCTGTATTCCTGCATCGCAATAAATAAGAAAAGACTATTGAATGAAACCATAGAGGTTAGAATAAATGTTAGCAATTTCACAGTGAACAGGTCCCACGCTCATGAAGCATTCAATACAGCTTTTACTACCCTTGCTGCCTGTGTAGCCAGTATTGTTTTAGTACTGCTGTATCTCTATCTGACCCCCTGTCCGTGCCAATGTAAGGCGAAAAGGAAGAAGAGGAAGCTGAACCAAAGCAGTGGCCATTCATCCATACTGAATTCCACGTCACCGCAAGAGCTGCCAGCTGACGAGAAGAAGGCTAGCACAGGTAAACGGGTGGTTTTCCTGGAACCTGTGCATGAACCAAAACATGGTCAGAATGGGAAAGTAAAACTGTTCCCTAATGACAATATCATTGCTGAGAGTATCTTGAAAACCACTCGAACAAAATCCGACTCTGATTCTGTCAACTCCGTGTTCTCAGATACGCCTTTCATGCCATCAACTTAGTTTGCTGCCTGTGTTTGTATTGTGCGGTTACGTTTCTGATTACCTCCTTCGCTTGTAGCAGCTGTCAGGAAATATAAATAAAAAAAGAGAAAATGTTTTAAAAAAACTATCTATTGTCAGTCCTTGAACTGTGTCTCCTTTCTCTGTGAGTACAGGGCCATGTGACAGTGATATCTTTTTGGAGAAAAGTAAATAGGGTGGCATTAATGTGAATGTCTTCAATGCAAGCTTAGCCTTGGCTTTTACTCTCTGGTCCATACATAGCAATTTCTCATGCATGTCTAGAGGTGCTTTCAGTGCACACAGCTGACTCCTCAGAGGCAGAAGCTGACCCCTATAAAACACTCTCAGTTGTGCTGATTACTCAGCTCCTCTGCAGTGAGCACAGAAGCAAACTCAGACAGCTACTGAGAAAAATGCCCAGGCTTCCTGCAGTTCCTTTCACAGGCTCATAAAATCTTTACAGTAAAATCACTAAGGGAAAAAAGTCATGAGTTCTCTTGGACTGATCAGAAAAAAAAGATTAGATTTGCCACCAGGATGCCTAGCAGCACTGGATAAATGTTTATCGCCTTCAGCTGATAAAGTGTTTGCCAATAATTTCTTGAAAACCTTAAAGGGGGGGCATTGTACTCATTTCATTCAAAACTTAGTCATGGGATTAGTCATGAGAAGTAGAGTGGCTATATTTGATTACAAATATTGACACACAATGAGAACAGGTAAAAGTTAATGTGTTACCTTTGTAATTGCCTTAGTCAAGAAACGAAAGTTGTCAGTCATGAAGATTCAAGCTAATCAGCAGTAACTCATTAAGCTGCAATAACTGGATTGATTGCAATCAGTTGTCTTAACCTCTGCTGTACGGTTGGCATTACATGTGGTGAACAAGCCTGCCACCATGACCAGGGCTCCTGCTTCTTAGGGCTGGGTGGCTTCTCTTCAGAGGTAACTTCATGAAATAGGGAAAATATTTCAATTGATCTTTTCAGTGGCACATGGTTCCAGCAGTCTTATAAAATTTTCTTCCTAAAGATTTTTCTTAAAAGAGGAAATACAGTATTTGGACAAACTCATGAAAAATATAGAAGACTTTGCACACTGTGAATTCAGAAAGCACAGCTTTTCTCTAGACTTGGCCCTTGTCTTGTATGTACTGCTTCCTTGCTTGCCCAAATGTGTCATTGTCAAAGTTTATGAACCGGGTAAGACTGGCCTGGACTGGAAAGTGTTGTGTTATTGTAATGAGAATACTGTTCTGTTTGCTATTTCTTTTTCTCTTATATTTGCCTTTCTTTTTTTTTTTTTAAAGTTACTTATGTTGGGACTGGGCTGGACTGCCAACCTTCCTTACATTGATTAGTACCAACTTCAAAGGAGTTTTGCAAGGATTTACAGGTTACCAAAGAAGAGTAATTGGAACATATCTGTCTCATTATAACTTCGGGGAATATACTGAATGGGTAAAGGATAAACAAATCAGAATCAAAGGGCTACATGGTAGGGCAACTGTAATTTATTTTTGAGAGACTTACTGTAACAGCTACTTGCCGTTTTTTGTGATTTATTCTGAGAGGCATGTTGTCAAGCCAAAGCTTATATCTGGATGAGCCAAAGCTATCAACAATTGATTTGCTATGGAGAAATCCTGATGTAGTTAATTGTTTGAGAGCAAGCTATCTGGAAGACAGAATAGATCAGGAAACGGTGTTGCTGTGATCTATGCAAATTATGTGGAATTAGGAAACTGCTGCAGATTTTCATTCAGATGTTCAGGGAAACAGAAGATGGAAATTCGTTTTCTAGGCAGAGAGTAATAAATATTAGGAGATAAAGATGACATGGGGTTTGGGTCTTTTATTTGTCCATTCATCCGTGCAAATTTAAAAATGGCTTCTGCTATCAAGCAGGTTAGTGTCCTTTCGTAAAGCTCTGTCCCCCTTTTGTCTGTATACATGCAATAAACCAAAATGCTTATGTTTACATATAAGATATGATGGCAAAACAGCAACTGTCTTTGTTAAAATCAGTGATACAGTTGGGTCATCTGTCAATTAGGCAAAAGCTTGACACTGTCTCTTTCTCAAAGTTTCTCTTATGGAAAAGATTCAAGTAAGCCGCATGGCCTGCTGCAGTCCCATGCCCATGGTGGGTGGGTGCCCTCTGTTTTGGGCAAGGAGACAATCAGTAATTTGGGGCCAAAGGGCTGAAAGGGTGGTGAGGCAGAGTGGGGAACAGAGAGGCAAAAACTCCCATGGAAAGTTGTACAAATCAGTTGCATCTCTGGGCAGATATTATGCTCTGTTGTCCTACATGAGGTTAATTGACCCAGATTTCGGTGTTTACACAAAAGCGCTGATGGTCAGTTCCAAATTGGGTTGAAAAGGAAAACAGGCTGCTGTCAGTGCAGCTGGGAGGCAGATGTACACATCTCCTTAGCAGCCACTCGCCGTTCACAGTGCAAGCCAGTGATGCTGTGTATTGGACTGACCGTACATTTTAAAACTGCATAGTAGCCCTAAATAAAAAACATAGAGATCCCACAGCCTGCCTTCTGCAGGGCTGCTGTCCTGCAGCAAGAGCGTGGGGATTTGTGGGATCAGAGTAATGCTGCCAGGTGACTAGAGAAGCTGAGCATTGCTCTAAACAGCAGATATTTACTGTGACTATTAACTGGCTGTATTTTACTGTCTGCTTTAAAGTGCTCATAGTTGTAACTGTGATTAGGAACAAGGTAGTAAAACTGAAGCTTTGGAAG
Source organism: Limosa lapponica baueri (assembly GCA_002844005.1). Taxonomy (NCBI): domain Eukaryota; kingdom Metazoa; phylum Chordata; class Aves; order Charadriiformes; family Scolopacidae; genus Limosa; species Limosa lapponica. The sequence continues at coordinate 1,924,056 of KZ505647.1, read as the reverse complement.
GAGCTGTTTCCTTGTTTGCTACTTCTCTATTACAGTCTCATGAGTTCAGTAGGTGCAGTTTTAATAAAGATTTTTAAAGTCTTTACTGAATATTAACCATAAGCACTAACACCACAAATCTGCAGTCCCAGTCCTCTCCTTGGAAGGCTGTGGAAACCCAACGCAGCTGTTCCTCTTTTCCCACCACAACAGAAGTCCTCCAAGGGCTGTGAGCAGGGAGCTGCCATCCAGCTCAACAGCCACAAGCACCCGGGGGTGGTTGCACGGGCAGCAGAGGTGGCTCCCCAGACGCCACACCGGCACTTCCCCATTACTCTGTGTCCTGGATTTCATGTTGCTGTCTCCAGCAACTACCAAAGAGCTGAATGATACTTTTAATACCTTCTGCAAGGTGATGAGTGATCTGGCACCAATCCAGCCATGCTCTTAAAATGGGTTTGCAGCAAGGCAGAGGTACCAACCCACTGGCAAGAAGCCTCTGGTTGGGCATGGGGTCACTCACTGCCTCTGCAAGCTGCCCAGAGTGAGATATTCCCCATGCAGCTCAGATAACCCCGGGTGAGTTTTGCTCTCCCTTGTCTTCTTTGCAGTGCCTAAGACTGTGGCACACAAGGTCATAGACAGGGCTCTAAACTGTAGCTCAATACTGTCTTTTTGTGGTTTTTCTTTGAACCTGGGTCCTCCACCACTTCAACGGTGGTGAATAGCTTTTCTCTTACTCAAGAGCCTGTTGCATCAGTTCCAGCTGTCTCACAGATCAAAAATAAAGGTAATGGCCACAAACAGCTCTGGGAGGTCATGTTCTTGCTTCTCTGTGTTTCCAGTACTGCACATGCCTGCAAGGTATAAGCTTTCGTGGAGTCCATTAGAAACCGGTCATATGAGGCCATCATGAAATCTCTCAGGCCAGCCCTGAGCAACAACAGCAACTGTGTTGTCCCCATATTACCCACCTGTAGTGGCAGGTGAGAGGGGAGGCTACTAGTCATGTCTCCTGACCTCAATAAGGTTAAGTATCTGACTGCAGCCGCCACACTAACAATGAACACATACAACGGCTGAGCGCCCCTCAAATACACTGAGCAGCTGCCAATCAAGCTGGAAGCTGAGGGTGGACCGAATCAGCCCTTAATCTACTGTTGATTGTGACATGTGACGCCATGTCCTTTTAGCCCAGATGTTCACTCCCTGCTTGTTAGGCAAATAGTGCTCCTGATTAGTAATGTGTCTGTCTCCTCAGCGTTGCTTCTTCAAAAAGTCAGATTTCTGAGGACTGCTAATAACTGTGTCAAAGGACTAACGGATTATATAGCTTATTCTTTTGAACAAGCAACACCCTAGGGTCAAGTTGTGATTAAACCATAGGCTTTCATTTCGGGCAGTACAAGATTATTTCTTCCTGCTGGAGTAAGTCAACCTCCTTCAGAATGCTTTTATACCTCAACTGCAGGTTTTCCTAGCAACCTCTCATGTCTCTGAACTGGGTGAGAATCAAGCAGCCTCTATGGGCCAAAGCATGCCATCGTGGCCATCTCTAAAGCAATGTAGAATTGACAGTCCCCTGTGGACTACAGCCACTGGCCTTCCCACCCAGCACACGCTTCTGCTGTCTTCATCGAGGCTGAGCCATCACCATTTGACAGGTTCAGGGACTGTTTCCAGCCTCTTCCTTCGTAGTTCTATGTGTCATCTGGCTTCCTGAAGACAGTTTCTGGATGTACGGTAAAGTTGCTGGAAGGGACCATTTTAATTGATAAATTGAAACAGTTACTTCCAAATGGCTTCTAAATGATGAGAACTGGCACCGGTAAGTAATAGCTTTTCAGAAGACAGGATACGCGTTTCATTTACAGATTGAGCCATTTAGATTTTACTGCCTTTCTGCTCTTTCTGGTAAACAATACTTTAATCATTATATATAAGGAAAAAGAGAATGCATATTTAAGGAATTTTTCCTGTGATATTTAAGGAGTTTTTCCTGTGTTTCTTTTTTGTTTTTCCCAGTAGGGCTCTGATGTGGATAAAGGTAGAAATTTGGGGATGAGTGAGATAAGGGCAAGAAGTAATTTTGGCCAAAGTTCACTTGATATTTTTAAAAAAGGCTGATATCTGAGCTCTTGCCTTCAGTGGGTACATGATAAAAATTTAAAAATGAAACACTTTATACATTTACCTAAATATGGAATTCATGGGTATTTTGGAGGGCGGGTGCTAACAGAATTCTGACAGTATCACAGGTATGAAAGTGATTCATACAAAATCAAAGTGTAAGAGTATTAGTATTTGTTTTTGAAGAAGTGATATCCCAAACTTACTGAAGAGATCATGTCATAGGTAAAAGGATCTTGCCTCTCTGCCTTACTTAATAGAAAGCTCTAGTTTTAATATTAAATAACTGAACAGATGCAGTGGAGAAAATATTTTTCTTTTGAATTACTGGTTTATGCTCTCATTATATTAGGTGGATTTTTTCCTTGTATAAATGTATTTTCCTTTAATTTGCAAAATAACTTAATTTACTGGAATAATATCTTATTTAGTTCTCCTAATGAAGTCTACATTTGGTAGGGGAGGGGACGAGGGTCTGGAATGATACAATCAGTTTGATGACACCTAGATATCAGGAGAAGTTAGTTGTGGATTCAAGTGTTTTCTTTAATCAAACACAGAATCATAGAATCATTTAGGTTGGAAAAGACCTTTAAGATAATTAAGTCCAACTGTATCCAACCGAATCCAACATGAGATTATCCAGACATAGACCTGTAGGTTGTTTCAATTTAACTGAAATTTTCTGTCTCATTTGACTAATTTGAAATGGCATATTTTGAGCCTTTTATTTTTTTAAAGGAGAAAGACTATTCATGAAACCTCTTGCATCCACTTAACTAAATTGATTTAGAAACCATCACTAATGTGAAACAACAACTCTGTTGCAGAAAGCAACTCTGGTATACAAAAAGGCTCTATAAATATTTCTGATGACAGTACAGGATCTACTGTAAGTATTGCCTTGGCAAGCTAGAGCCAAATTGCATCATGCAGACCTTTCCTAGAGAAGTGGGAAGATGTTTTCTTCAATCCCATTAGCTCAATCACCAAATTCAATTGAAATCCTCATTTAGCCCTTACCACAGATCACCTTTTGAATTCACAGAATCACAGAATCACCTAGGCAACACTAAACCATATTCCCGAGCACCATGTCAACTCGTCTTCTGAATATCTCCAGGGATGGTGCCTCAACCACTTCCCTGGGCAGCCCATTCCAATGTTTGATAACCCTTTCAGGGAAGAAATTTTTCCTAATATCCAACCTGAACCTCCCCTGGC
>KZ505647.1:1874056-1920608 GCA_002844005.1 Limosa lapponica baueri | reverse complement strand
CTGAATAACCTCAGCTTCCTCAGCCTCTCCTCATAAGACTTACTCTCCAGACCCCTCACTAGCTTCATTGCCCTTCTCTGGGCCCGCTCCAGCATCTCAATGTCTTTTTTGTGGTAAGGGACCCAAAACTGGACACAGTACTCGAGGTGGGGCCTCACCAGTGCCGAGTACAGGGGGACAATCACCTCTTGAGTCCTACTCACCACGCTGTTCCTGTTACAGGCTAGGGTGCTGTTGGCCTTCTTGGCCACCTGGGCACACTGCTGGCTCATGTTCAGCCTGCTGTCCACCAACACCCCCAGGTCTTTTTCTGCCGGGCAGCTTTCTAGCCACTCTGTCCCAAGCCTGTAGCGCTGCATGGGGTTGTTGTGACCCAAGTGTAGGACTCGGCACTTGGCCTTATTGGAACTCATCCTGTTGGTCTCAGCCTATCGATCCAGCCTGTCCAGATCCCTCTGCAAGGCCTTTCTACCCTCCAGCAGGTCAACACTGCCACCCAACTTGGTGTCGTCTGCAAATTCAGTGACTTTACTTGCACTTTTGAACTGTGCATGGAGCATCACAGGCTGCTGCAGTATGTGTCCCTGATAGGGATGTCAGGAAAAGGGAAGAGCCGTGGGGAGGGAGTGAACGCATTTGCTCAAGAGTTGCTTAATACGGTACACTGCCAATTTCCCTCCTCAGGGGTCAATGGCCCTAAAATCAAAATGCTCACCAGGACCAAACAGACCTCAGACACTCTCTCCAGAAGGGGGCGGAGGCTCTGATATCTGCTCCTTCGGCAGAGCACAGAGCCACAACTGCAAATGCTGCCCTTTGCATAAGACAAAATATCCTTTCACAGAAACAAAAGGATTTCTAGCACTTTCCCTGGTAGCTGAGGTGCTGTTGGCAATAATATACCACAAAATAAATTAACTCAGATAAGCACTGCTGTTGCCTGGAGCAGCTCAATTAGCCTTTTGCACTTGGAGCAGAGGGTTTTATAGCACCAGACAGAACCTCAGACCAGGTTACATCTGACTTTGGTCCTCTTTGCTCTTTTTACCTGACACCAGAATCACTGAAAACCACTGGTTTTGTTATATTTTTTACCTGAGTATTTAGAACAAACAAAATATGGAGCCTTTCCCCAGGCAGTCTACTGTTACCTAAACGTTGGTGGAAGAGAAACAAAGCTTTTCTCCTTGGTTTTAGTGCCAGAACAGAGATTCTTTCTGATTTAATCCATGGAGGGAACAGTGTTAGTATGATGTTACTACTGCTACTAACACGCTCAGATTTGTCAGTCAAAGTGAGATCCTACTGAAGGAGATGTTTTGCAAGAGTGGAAGGTGTACTTGCTTCTCTGACCTTGTTTTTTAAAGGAGAAATTAATATACTTGAGCTATTGCCTTAAATAATTTCAAACCCTATTTTTTAAACTAGCATTCATGAGGGCAAGTGAATGACATTTGTAATTGCAATCTGATCAGTAATTTTGTAATTTTGGGATGAGAGAACTTTCCCTTGATTTTATCTACTCTCCTTTCCTTTTTGTCCATATACTAAAAAGACAGTTGATCTATTTTTCAATGCATGTGTCTCCCCTCCCCTGTTTATTTTCAAGCATGGATAATCACTGCATACAATTTAAGCAAAATGATCATGTTGCAGTGAATGGTCTCTATGATCCATATGTTCTGTAGAGATAAGCTGATTTGTTGAATATGCTGTCCTGTATATCATTTCACATTTTAAAAATATATTTAGACATGCTGCTATTATTCTTGCTACATTTGTGGTATGTAATTTTCTTAAAATTTTCTTCCCATTACAGAAAAAAAATACAGTAAAATGTCAGAAATCACTGTATTTACTAAAACCGGTCATTTTTGTCCTTTAATGCTGTAATGTTTTTGTCTTTTAGCAGTCCCACCTATTAATTCACACTTAATGCAGTCAGTCTGGCTTTCAACAGCACCTGCTTTGTGTCAATTGTGAAAACAGGCTTCTTCCTTTCACCAAACGAGGCAAACACTTCTTTTCTGAATAACAATACTTTACCCCACATCTAAGACGTCTGTCATAAAATTTGATCCTAGGCGGAGTCTCTGTCTCATATAAGAAATGTTACAGGTACCTAGAAGCTACATTCTCATCATTTATTCCCCAAGGATTTTATTACAGGGTTAGCATTGTGGCTGCCGGCATTATCATTTTGTATTAAAGAAAATGAATTCTCATTGCTGCTCCGTCTGCAAAATAGCAGTTGCAAAGTGCTGTTTGCTGTATTCAGGCTGCTTGTGATGAATTCCCAACTCAATCATGAGCATGTCGTCTCGTGTAAGTGCCTGAGAGTGATAAGAATGCACATGGCCAGCTCTCCAGCACGGCCAGACCCTGTTCCTCTTATACTCAGCAAGGAGAAATTGTTGGAAAGCACACCAGAAGAATCAACGTGCTTTGTACTTGGCACATTCGTGGTGATTTATAATTGCTTCACAATAAAGAAATGCGATAGAAGGAAGTTTTAAAATTCTCATCATCACGACGCATAAAAAGGTTATAAAGCTTCCTTGTCATTACTGTGCCGCTTTCTTCTTCTTCAGCAGTGTAAGTAAATCTCTCCCTCTCCAGTGTATACAATAGTATCAAATTAGGCCTATACAAAATACTACACTCTCTGGGAATAACTCAGAGTTATGGGTATATTTCCTGTAGCACTCCTCCAGGTCTTGCTCAGTGAGGCATAACTAGCAAAATTTATGTTCACCAACTGCAGAGAACCACGGACTATGCTAATTTTCATTATCAGTGTGGATATGTCCCCTGCTGTATTATGCAGGGTGCATCTCACACTGATGATATGTGTGAGGGGGCCCTTTTTCTTGTCAAAATGGTGTTCAAAAGGCAGAGCAAGGTCTGGGGCTCAGAAGCAATGCTGTTTTCTTGCCACCTAGAAGTGATGAGTTGCTCTTGGGGAGAGAACAGGCTACTCCCTGCCTTGGCCATGCAATTTGTTAAAAATAGAAATGCTGTAAAGGGAAATTTTTGCCAGAGGAAAAACAGTACCCTTTGAGTTAAAGGTGAGAAAATAACACAGAGGAGTTAAAACTGAAAACATAAGCAGTACCTGAACCTTGGTAGGGACCTCGGCTTTTGGATGTATATTAAATCTTAATACTGCCTTAATGATTTCCTCCTGTGTAGAGAACTGGAAGATTGTTTTCTCAGTACTACAGCTGCAGATCATTCACCCCAGAAATGAGAAGACCTTATTGTTGACAGAAAAGAAGTACTTTCTGGTTTTTAATTTTAATTGTCATCATGTTATGAGTTCAGGCAATGTTGCTCACAGTATGTAAATGATGGTAATATTAATCCATGATCTCCCTAAAAGGCAATGGATAATTGGATTGATTTGTAAGGGTGACACAGGAAAAGTGACATGGGTATTTCCTTAAGTTTTTGTGCTTTTGAGTAGATTTCTTACTATATCCAAGCCATGACTTGTAAGAATAAGTACCTTTCAGGAGAGATGCTAAAATCTTGTAACTGAAGTAGGAATGCTTAGGATTTTTATTTTTCCCCTACAAAAAAATCAAGTAACTAACTTAATTGTGTCCTAAAACCGGAACATAACATTTTCTTCTTTAAGGATGTACTCACTAAATGCTGTGATGTCACAACGGGGTATGTGTGCTGCTGTCAGCTTTGCTAATTAATATTGCACCCTTGTAGTGGGAGGAGAAGAACTGACACAGTAACAGTGGGAAATGGGTGTGTATCTCTAGAGGCTAAATATAAAACTATGAGGATAGCTCTGTGTTGTTCCCCAAACAGCCAGGATAGGAACTCATGGGAACCAGAAGAAACACAACTCTTATGGCTGCTGTTTCCAGGCAGACCAACTGCAGCTGTCACCAGAATGGATGGATGCCACAAATTTCAGGTATTTGAATATACCGGTATAGAGCAAAGTAGGATAAACCTTATCTTTCTGATATGGTTTTTTTTCCCCAAAGCTTGTGAGAGGAATTTGACCAGACTTGAAAAAGGACCTTCACGTAAGTATAGGAAGCTGTGAGCTACAATTTATGACCATTGATAACCACTGTGGGAATACTGTGTAATGGTATTTTGGTAATGCCTGCCTTAAAATCTGATTCTGAGCATCTTTGATTCATCAATAACTGCAAAACATGTTGATTCTTGTGACAGAAAACGTTATAGTAGCCCATATTATATTAGGTTCTTTCCACACCGTGGAAGTTTTTTGAATGTCTTTCAGCAACACAGTAAGTGTGCGTTGTAATTCAAGGAGAAAATACTTTCACAGGTAGGTACTTATCATTACACAATGTCTGCATTTTTAAAAATATGATGACATTACTTGCTATGACCATAATATTTTCACACAAATACTCCCAGACTACAGCATGCTGCCATCTGTGTAAGTTGAAGAGAAATATTTTCCTCCAGAGAATGGTTTAGATCTTCAGAAAGCCTTTCTCTCTGTGCTGACCACACAGGAAAACTAATGTCTTTGAACGTACATTAGCCTGTGGGAATATTACCATAATGGACCTTTTGAGTCTAACTGAATCCTTTCAAAAGGCCATGTTCTCAGCAGTGGCAAGTGTTTTTCTGTAACATCCACACTGAAAGACTCTCCAAAAACTGACACATGAAGCCAATCCTTGAAGTCAAGCTGCATGCTGTAATAGCCAGAAAGGAGCCTTGCTGATTAGTGAAGATTCGATGCCAGCTGACCTTTCCAGGCTGCCAGAAGTACTGATTTTGGCTGTAAGGAATCAAAGCCCCTCATTGCTGAGAAAGAGTTGTCATCACTGACTGCTCCATGGAGCAGCCTGGCATATTACTGACATTAATCTGCTGACACAACTCGAGTTCAGGCTTTGCGCTCTGCCAACTCTACTTCCTTCTGTGAATAATAGCAGAATCTGGAAGTTTTTGTGGCTTTGGTTTTTTACATCTTGTTTTTATTTAGTTTCTATATGAATTCATGAACATAAGCCAGACTTAACTGCACTGCCCCTGTGCAGCCTCTTTTACCTTTGTCTCGTCTTCTCCGTATCTCATGGGCATTGCTCGTGGCCAGGCTGAGGTTGTGATGTGCACCTGGCAAGAGGGCCAAGGAGGATCCAAGAGGTCCAAGGAGGCCTTTTTAGTCCTGAGGAGTCCCTGCAAAGGTGAATAGTTTTGAAATATCCAGGAAAGGTCTGACAACATAGGATACATCACTCTCAATCTACACCAAAGTCTAAAATTGTCTTTTGATATTCAAAGAAGGGTTTCTTGAATATTACAAAAATCCTCTGAGAATGTCAGTAATCTTTACATGAACAATATATATAAATATATGGTGTCTGTGAGCAATTCTAATTTTTGCCACTGAAGTACAAAGCCACTGCAGTTTTCTATCATTGTTTCCGATTTAAGAATATCAGTAATAAAACCCTCCAATTTAATAACCCACAAAGTAACAATCACAACATCAGCAAGGCTGTTAAAGCTAGAAGAGAATTGACATAAATTTTAGAAGGAACAATGAGAGAAGCCTCAATATCAGTAAAAAGAAGTGTGACGAGTCTCTGAAGTAGGTAATCTAAGGGATAAAGCACATCAGGAAAGGTACGAACTGGTGACAGCAACTACATCAAAGGAATAATAATAAATTTACAGAAGATAATTTAAAAAATTTGGAGCAAAGTGCGTTACAACTGCACTAAGACCTTCCTAAGAACCCAAAATCAAAAAGAGTCATACAAAAATAGAAATAAGGAACATAATTAGATATGAGTTTAAAAAGAATTGAGAAAGTTTGGATGGTTAAGGTGTTAACATTATTTTGGAATATAAAGGCAGCAAAAATATGCAATATGCAAGGCCTAGTATGTACATGAGAAGCAAAAGAAGGGCAAAGTAAAGGTGCATTGCTTAACAGGCAATGCACAGAGTACTAAAGTGTTCACTGTCTTTACACAAAAAGATTAATTTCTGATCAGATACTTAACCACATTAAATTTAATGTGAAAATAGGAGTATAGCCAGAATAGGGAGAAATTAAGTTTAAAAATGTCTGGATAAGCTAAGCGTAATTGAAGCCATCAGGACCTGATGACATTCAACTTCACTTGTTTAAAAGAATAGAAAGAAATCTCTAAAATATTCACTGCTACCTTTTAAAACTCACAGAACAGGAGCGGGTCTTAGATAATGTTAAAAAAGCAAATACAGTTCCTACCTTATAGAAACACACAGGGAATTACAGATTATTCAGTGAAATGCGAATTCCGGGAATGATTCTGGAGCGAGTGGTTAGATAACCAATTTATAAGTGCCTGGAGCATACTAAGATGGTAAAAACAGCTGACAGATTTGACAAGAACAAATTGTATTGACCATGCTCACTGCTGACAAGTTAACTGGCCTTGGCTGGATAACAGGAACAGCTTTTTGGTCACCCGGACAGTGAAACAATGGGAGAGGCTATTGACTAATGCTGTTACATTTTTATTTTTTTTTTGCTAGAGGATTTTTAGAAACAAGTTAGGCACACATCTTCTGGTAATGGTGTAGGCATCTCTGATCTTTCTTCAGCATAGGGTGTTGAACTAGAGGAGCTACAAGATCTTTTCCTGCCCTATAGCTTTACATAGGTGATGTTTGTTTAGGGTCTCCATTGCCCCATGACTTGCATTGCACGTTTCCTGCCCTGGATGCAGGTTACTGAAGATTGTCTGGAACTACATACAAACTCTTTTATTCAAAAGTGACCTGAGATTGAAATGGTTCATGTGGGCTTAATTTTCCTTTGGAAATTTGAGCAGAAAGCAAGCAACATTTTTCCACAGAAGTTTGGTTTGGTTTGGTTTGGTTCCTTAGGTTCATCTAAACAGTACTACTGAAATCTGGCTTATCCCAGCAGTACCTCTGAAATAGATGTCATACATATGATGATAAATGAATTAGTTGGGGGACAAACTGTGGTCCCTCCACTGTAGAAGTGAATGCAATTTTGCCCTGAAAGCATTTCACACTGAGCACTACTGTGTTGGGAAAATCTTGAGCCTCACTATTACTTGTGAAGCAGCTCCATAAACAAAGTGTCATTTGGGTTCACTTTTCAAAGTTCCAAGCCACTGGACCAAGATATTGCCTTAGCTGTAAGTGCTGATCATTCAAGATGAATCTTCCTCTGTTTCATAGTTTCTGTCAGTGCAGGCAGGTTTAACTTGGCCTTGGGATACAGAGATAGGAAAACTTCTCAAATACTCTTGGGACCTCTGGTAAGTCTGAAGTTTGCTTTGCAGCGAATGCAGCCCAGCCCAGCATAAAACAATGCGATGCATGGTCAGTGAGATTGCTGGCATGATTTAGTGTTACTCAGCAAGAGGGAATTGTACAGTCTAGGCTGGACTTCCAAAAATAAAAGAGGTCTATGTCTCCCCTCAAAACATCACCAGAGTGCCCCAAAATGGGACTGAATTATTCCTTCCATCCAACCCTCAATTTATATGATTGTAACAAATTTTCAAAGACAGTGTTGTCTTCACTGTGTATAATACATCTAAGTTGACTGTCTACTATTTGGCAGTGAAACTAGTAGGTATTTTTTCAGGTGCTAAAAACCTTCATCCCCAAGTGGTAGGTAGTCCTTTCATATTTCTGATAGCACTTCCACTAAAAGGAGACATTAATCTGCTGGGTGAGCAAGGCAGAGCTACATCACTGCAGTTATCTCCTTACCACTTTTTCTGACCTGCCCTTTTTTGGGATCCAACCTCTTTAGAAAAAATGGAAGACACTAGAATATCTTTAATAAGTGGCATATATAAGCATTCAGACTGATTGAAAGTATGTTTTGCTGATTATCATTTAACAAAAACAGAATTATAACCTGAATAATCTTGTGATGTTAAACACATCTTAAAACTCAATCTGTCTGTAGTTTTTTTATTAAAATAATGAGACCTTATTAAAAGCTAATTGCCACATTTCATTTTAAAGTGGAAGCTCTTAAAGAATACAAGATATATATTAGCTTCATACAGATTTAGGGCTTGATTGTTCTGTTTCAAATGGTTGCATCAGAACTATTAAACATAATAAAATGAAAATAAACTAGATTGAGAGCAGAACTAGGGCCCACAGTGCAATCAGTAACCTTTTGAGATCCTGACAACAAAGTAACGAGATGGAGCTTTGAAAAACTAGTAATATACTTCTTAATTTTTACCCCAAGTATGAACTCTTGTTAAGAAATTTAGGATTTTCCACGTTATTTATATTCTATTATACTGAACTGTTCAGGACACGTTCAGTCATCAGAAGCATGAGATTGGGCTTCTAAATATTTTATGTACTTGATGGAATAGAGAAAAAAAGACACAGAGTTATCAGCATTCAGCTGAACAATGTCTTTTTATGTAACATGATGTTTTCCGTCCTTTACGTTATGGACACTTGGCATTTGTGACACTTTGAGATACCTTTGCAGAAAGCTGTTTACAAGAGTGGTGGATGATAAAGTCAACTCTGGAGAGCACAAAAGGTTGCCAACCAAATGGACCGTATTTTGGTCTAGGCTTGTCTTTTGTCCCATACTCATATTGCAACTGTATTTTAAGCAAGGGATGAGCCTTTATCCTGAGACTATCCTGTATCTTGACATTATCTGTGTGTCCTCATGCAAAGTAACTGAGTTCATCTGTGCCTTGATTTCCCAGAGATAAAATGTGAAGAATTTAAATGAGCTAATTCACAGTGGCACCATGGGTATAAAAAATTACTCAGGACTGTCAGAAGCCTGGTAACTGTGGCTGGTCTGGGACCACCAGCTTTGAAAGTGTACACATGCCCTCAGCTTGATCCATCATGACTCATCCAGAGTCAAAGTGGGAACCAGCCTCAGTTTTTTCTGCCAGCCCCTAGAAGTGTGTACCCACTGCCGCACGTGCTCCTAATACAAGGACAAAAATAGATCCAGAAGAGCTGTTTCCTGGAGTCAGGTATATGGCCGGAAATTTTTGCTATGGACAATTTTCAGATTTTCTGTACACTTTGTAAAGAAAGAAAATTATTTTATAAATGCACAGGTTTACCAATTTCTTTTGAGAATATGACACCACTGCAGAAAAGGACAACTGTTTCCTCAGGTTAAATATGATGCCAGACATTTGCATCAGTAGTCAAATAAATTCATTTCAGGGCATGCAGGTGTAACTAAGATCAGAGTCCAGCCTTTTGTAAGTAATCCATGTTCCTGTGGCTGAAAGTTGCCTGTGTTTATGCACATTGGATGCATCTTTCAGGCAGAGAACTCATCCTGTGAGATATGTTTCAGTTCACTGAGCAGCATTTCACAAAATATTACAACTGCCTCTTGTATTTTGCAGATGTAATTTCCTTTCTACTATCTTTTCTCCGACACATTATTCTGAGCGAGTTACACAAGGAGAAAAATCTCATCAGTAGGCTGCCACAATGAAAAACTATGTGATCAATGTAATGTGTGCATTGATTAAGTTCCCCGTGGAGTCCCCAATTCCATGTCATCTTTTTGTACACTAGATTTTGCCTTTACATCTCCGATGTAGCCAAGATGTGTAAAAATTAATGTAAGCTGACAACTTCTTATTAGTTACACATATGAGGAGTCTCAAGTGGATAAGCTGTTCCTCCCCAAGTCAATTGTGAGTTATACTTGCTAATTGACTCAAATCTGCCTGGTTGAGGTACTAGCTTCTTAATAACCGAGGGCAAATGGTGGCTAGAGTTAGGGCTTTTAAGTCCTATCATGCCAAAACAATTTTCATTAAATCCACCTGCTATCATTGTATTTCCTCAAGCCAGAATCCTTATATAATAAAAAAAAATGTGTTTCAGAGCCAGTCCCAATTCTCTGCTCTGTCAATTGACTGTCAGAGCTCTTGCTGGGAGCTGGAAGATGGGATCTCCAGCTTCCTGCATGAGAAACAGGGCAGCCCACAGCTCTTCAGTGCCCAGAAAGAGACCAGACACTCACTCTCCTGACAGCCATTGGAGCGGAGAGGGAGGAAGGACCAGGAGGAGCAGGAGAGAAAAGGGTTGGGAGAAAGAGATAGGAGTGGGAAAAGGAATGAGAGGAACAAACGAAGAAATCAAGAATAAATCTGCCATGAGACTAGGAGAAGAAATGTATAAATACAAGTCTGTGAGGTTAGAATAGGTCCTGAGCAAGGGCATTGCTCAGGTCTGAGCTTGGCTGTCTCCGGGCCATGGGAAACTCCAGAGAAACAGGCATCTGTTTGGGATGTCTGAAAGCCTGACAGAGCTTGGGTCTTGTTCTGCTGCACTGGCTCGCTCATCACACTAGTGTCCAAAAGTAGCCATTCTTGTGTTGTCTGAATGCACTCTGAATGAATTTAAGTAGTTATTATCATTTATTTTAATTTAAGATCACTTTATTGTGAGAATTTTAAAATACTTTTGAAAATACATAATACTACATAATAAGAAATACAGATTTCATGCTACATTGCTATACACAAGCTTTGAGCATACAGGAAATTGAAATGAAAATAAACAAGCCCAAAAATCTGTATTTCTGTATAGCCAGCAGAAAAGATTTTGATACTATCATGACAGCTTTAATGTGGGGGTTTTTTTCTGTTACAATTTGTTCACCTTTTGACACATGCTTGGGAAAAATCTGTTCTTTGGAGCATATCCAAAAGAAAATTATTCTCTAGAAAATTCTTCAGCCACCTTTATTAAAGTTAGCCTCCTGTAACTGCAGTCAAAACTTAACGGCTAAAATAAAACACATTCTCAAAGGAGTAAGTCTGAAGCTGTGAGGGATATGGATTAGAAATTAAATGCTTAATAATGATTTCATCTCTAACTGCGCTGTCTCCACAGTGAGAGGAAAAGCTGAATAAAAGACCTATGTATGGGAAGAGGAAGGAAGACGAACAAATAAACCAAAAGAAAAATTTTATTACAATTATTTTGTATAAAACAGGTATTTGAATTAGCATATCGAATTATGTGAACATTTTTGTTGTTCATAGTCAGAAGGCTTTAGTGAATACAATAGAAACAGGACATAAAAAGAAAAGATCTCCAGGAGCACTAGTATGGAAAAGAAACAGGGGCAGGTGCCCATTTTGTATATACAATTTAATGTGTAACGTTTTAGTTTTAAGGACTGATGTTAGCTATATATTTCCACATGAATACCTGTGGCATTTGAGTATTTGAGGCATCCTTAAAAAAATATGGTTTTAAAACATTGAAATCTCTTCCTCTCAGCTGGGGCTGCTTATTCTTATACCCTGTTACGGATAATAAAAATACTTGCCAAGATGTGGTATTTCGAGCACAAGCAACAGTAATGGACACCTGGCTTCTGGCCTGGAGCTGGAGAACGGCAAGGTTTGATCTGTCTGCCACCAGTACGTAGGCATTCCCCAGCAATACCCATGCAACTTAGTGAGACAATCGGGGATAAAACATGCCAAATTAGGCTCTTTGTCCTTTTTTTAAAAAACATGACATATTTTTTCTAAGATTCTGAGGACATTCTTGAAATGGAGAAACTTTTCAGTGTTCCCTTTATATTATTTTCTCTCTCTGCAAACAAACTTCCAGGAAACAATGCACTCCGCTCGTGAAGATGCAGACTGACTGAGATTTCAGGATGGGCTGAGTTACAAGCATGTAAACCTAGAGTAACAGCTGCACAGTCTGTGGCGTTGCTTTAGATTCAGTCTGGTTCAGCTGAGATCAGATTCCAGCCAAATCGATGTCTACATACACAGAAAATGTTGGTCTCCTTCCAAAGAGCTGCCATTACACATATGAAGAATGTGTGAACATGAGGCTAATTCTGCAGCACAGAGTATCGGGCATTCAAACAGTTAATTTATTACTATTTTTGTGGCTTTTAAGGCAAAAATCAATAATTTTCTCTGAAAATCCAGGGGGAAAAAACCACATGTGAGAGATGAGAGATTATATGGTTTACAAAATACTGTCTCCTCTCTGAGCCACGTCCCTGTTATTTCAGCTAAGGTCAAATTTTGCAGATGAGGTATTACCCTTCTGAAAAGTGTCTGCCTTATGTGACTTGAGATCTGGAATTTAAAAAGAAAGCAGCTTAGCCTCGTCCCTCAAAAGATTTATCTTTTCAACAAAGATAGGCTATGTGCCCGGGATGAAGAACCATGCTCTGGGATGTGGTTATTTGGAAAGGATTTGAGGGTCAGGAGAGAAAATTACTCATGCTGAGGTTCCAAAGCAATGTGCTGATGTGTTCCTTACATTTTCAAATGGGAATCTCAAGTAGGAGCAGGGGAGTGTGTTACTATGCAGGAAGAGTGTCCACTTCTGGTGTCCACTCTTTGAGAGAAGTGATAAGAAAGTCAGGAGAGTTCAGTGAAGAATAATGTAACAGACAAGGGAAAAGGGAGAAGGAAGAGAAGACAATCTTTAAAGGTTGATTTCAGCAGCTTAATATGTTTAATTTAATGAAGCAAAGGCCAGGAATGTCATGAACACATGTCAGAGAAGAATTTATTCCACCTGGTTTTAGCTGATCTAATGTCATCTAGTGTAAACCACCTCTTCCAGGTCCTCTCTGAAACTGATGGAAAGAGAAAGTATCATCACCCCAGGATGCTTTTTCTCCGGCCTAAACTAAATGTCCTAAAGAGCTTGGATAAATTGTTATGTGTCTCCATGGACTACTGGGGGCAACTAGATGATTCATTCAGTCTAGGCACCTGATTCTGAGACAAGTGAATTAAGAAGAGATTAATCCCCACATGCACCGCATCGGAACAAAGCTATGCAATAGCTCACTGGAGCAGGCCAGGGATTAACAATATCTATCAGCTAAAAGTTGAAGTTAGACTAATTCAGGCTATAAATAAAGCAAAGAGCTTTAAAAACAGTATAAACATAATTAACAGCTGGAACAATTTACTAGAAAATGCAGTAAATCCTTCATGACTGATCATTTTAAAACCAAGCTTTGTTGTTTTTTCCATAAAATGCTTTAGCTCAAAAAATTAATTTCAGAGAAGTCCTACATCTCACATTAGTTTAGTAGTGGGATTCAACTGTCCTAAATTAGGGATCTAAAAATATATCATTTACAACTAAACTCGGCACCTCAGACTGAGGTGCCTTCCTTATTCCTTACAAAAAATAGGCACCTTCAGAGGGTGATACATTTAATCCTAGAAGCAAGGCAGAGAAACTGTTTACCAGAGGCACCTGTTTCTTTCTATTGTTTCTGAAGGGAACACCAGGCAATTCACATTGACATAGGACATTTAACTATCCAAGTGAGATTATTATCATGCTTGATGGTTTCTCCTAGCCTGACAACTCATGAAGCTCTGACCAAAGTGATGGGCACTGCTTTCTCATCCAGTCCAAGTTTGCACACGTTTCCTCACATTAATGCAGATCTTGACATAAAATGCCAAATTCCCTCAGATTTCCCTGAGCATATCACTGTCTTCCAGTGTTTTTATATTTATATGCTAACTATTAAAATACAATTCTGTTCAGTCGCATGACCATATAGGAACAGCAATGTTTTATTCATTGATTCGATTTCAGTGCCCATTCTGAACAGCATTAACTTATTTCCACTTATTTTTATGGCAAGTAGAAAAACAAAGCTATTCCCAGTTTTCTACTCTAGAAAGTCCAGCAAAGCAGGATAAGCAGAACATTTTTATTAATATATTCTCACCTGAGGGAGTTCATCTAAAGAATCATTAAGCCTCGGTCATAATAGCATGAGGACAAAATAATGGTTATATATTCCCAACCCACCATTAGAAAAGCATTTGTTCCACTTCTACCCTGAAGAAAGTTAGAGACAATGCTGTCCCTGTCCTAGGCCTTGTCCTCTGTTGTTCAGCCTTTTGTTCAGAGGGAATCTGAAATGCCATTGCTTGGTTATATCTCATGTTAAGACACTCAGAATTTCCCTCTCCACTCTCCATGCATTTAAAGGTATGTTTCACAGACATGTTTAGAGGCATGAAAAAAATTCAGAATGCTGTCTTGTACAAAAAAGACATTGACAGCAGATGTTTCTTCCAACTTTTGACTAATAACAACATGACTCTTTCTGAAGTCTCCACATAGCCCTTCATCTTCATTAAATTCAAAAGCAGTTTCAGAGTTTTCCTTCTCACAGGCTTTGGGCTCATGCAATGAATCAGTCCCAAAGGTAAAACTGCAAATTCCTTCCCACCATCAGCACCACTCTGTCTTTCCTACAGAGATCCTGAAGGAGAAGAATTGTGTTTTGCAGAGAGAAGAAGCACAGTCTGTGCAGCAGGACCACATTTATCCCTCTGCCAAATAGTTTTATGCATCTGCAGTACGGGGGCCAGATTTGCCTCTTCATGCCAATTTCTCATAAGAAAAACCTCAGCTTTCCAGATTAGTGGTAAGGTATGCTTCAGCAAATCAGCCAGACAAGCAGATCAGATACACTTCCATCTGTACTGGGCCTGGACATAAACCTTAAAAAAATCCCACTTCACAAAAACTTTTGTGACAAATTGTAACTTCTATCCAACATGAGACGAGAAACTCTAAATATGGGGAGAATTGTGTTACGAGCTCCCTCAAAGTGCTAGTGACACACACAACTCTTTACAGAGAAATTTTCCCTGTAAGTACATAGTCAAATGTACCCTGAGCATAGTCAAATGTACCTCATCAGAGAAGTCAGTCTGTGAGTAGATCAACACACGAGGAGGGGGGGGTCATATGTTACGTGCCCTACAGGACTCTACTGACTACAAAGTGCTTCCCTGTGACTAGCTCGGATGTAGACAACTGTACTACAGAGATCTGCCCTTCAGTGAAACCTATCCCAGAGAAAATGTCTGACAGTGCAAAGACACCAGGGGACAAAACAACCTATGTGAGAAGCATCAGCCTCCTCTTCCATTCTGTGTGCAGGACCGTGGCTTAAACAGGCTGTGTGGACCCTTCACAGATGGAAGAGAAGGTTTAATCCTGTTGCAACAGACATGGCTCCTTGACTTGAGGCTTGTCTGCAGGATCAGACTTTGGCACTGAACTTCTATGGAGTCCATTCACTCATAACTGTATAATACTAGGGGGAAGTGTTAATACTAAAAAACACTGACATTCATCACAAAATACAGTTTCACCAATCACAACATATAACAGAAATGCACAAGGCCTTTAGATTGCAGAGCAGCCTCAGTATCTCAGAGCTGCTGAAGGGCAGTTCTCATGGTGGAGGATCTTGCAAACTATAGTGCTCTGGAAGCCTCAGATGTTGTCTAAATGTGACATTTCTGCTACTTCTCTTTGCATTCTTTTTGCTCAAAGCAGGCAGCTGACAAAAATGTCAGTTCCTTTCAGTTGCTGCCAGAGTCTGGGGAAATACATGCTGTGTGGAAATGCTTTACTGCTCTCTTAATTACAACAACAACAATTATAATTTCCTTTTTTTTTATTATTTGTGAAAAAAAAATTTAAAAAGAAAACCTGTTTTATTCCATATCCATCAAGAGCAAGACCTGAAGGGGCCAAACTTCCTAGGAACAAGAAATCCCAAGTTTGGATTATCTCCAAGCCAATATATCTGAAACAATCCTCAAGAAGAATAGAACCAAATGAAGAGGAATGAAGGGCTATTGCTGCAAGAAGCCATTTCCATAAGCAATATGTAACTTGCTCTTAAACAAG
Organism: Limosa lapponica baueri; assembly: GCA_002844005.1. NCBI lineage: Eukaryota > Metazoa > Chordata > Aves > Charadriiformes > Scolopacidae > Limosa > Limosa lapponica. The sequence continues at coordinate 1,904,864 of KZ505647.1, read as the reverse complement.
TACTATATAATTTGTGATGTCCTTCTTTCAAGGAAACTAACAGCCAGAAAACTATTTCATACTTTTAAGCGAAATTTATATTTTAGGCAATTCTTTTCATCTTAGTCGACTAACAATCTTGATTTTAATTTGACTTCCGTGATATATCCTAGCTTCAAATAATAAAAGACTCATCAGTTTTCCACTGTAAACTATTGATGTTGGCTACAGTAGCATAACATGTACTATAGCTCTGGCTAGCCTTAGTGTAAAATGTCATACATGCGTTCTCTGCCAGCACTGGATTTGGCAGAGAAGGAGAACAGACAAAGGATGAGGTGGGCAGGTACTGGATGTCTGCACTCTGTCGGTATTTCCAAGTCCCATTGACTTGCATAGGTGACCCTTTTGGGCCGTAATCCATTTTTAGAAGAACATAGCTCCTATAACCCAGCTTCTGGGTATTCTGCTAATTTAAAAAAATTTTAAAAACTCTTTGAAAACAGAAAAGCTAACAAAGTTGACCAGGAATTTTTATAGGTAGAAGTAAATAACAGCAGAAAGAGGGGAAATGCAACAGGTATCTTCATTACTTGCAAGACCACCACCCTCAGGGGACCATAACAAAGGACTATGGAGTGCCCAGCACACTCACTGAAGCAAACCAGTGTACCTTCCTTTCTGAGACAGTGCAGACCCCTCTGATTTCAAGATAAACCCTCCTAATAGCTGGAGGAAAGTAATCAACCCTTCTTTCCTCATATGCTGTTCTGAAAGAAGCAGCAGTTAACATCTCCAGCACCCTCCAAGACTGGAAGAGGAGCAGCTGGGAGCACAGCCTGTGGCATGGTGAGCTGCCTAGAAGCTTCCTCATGTGCTCTCTAGGAAACTGTCTTAGCAATGGTTCCGGTTCCCATCTAGATGGACCACAAATCTGGATTTAAAAACGGCCACAGGTTAGCACTTGGGAGGAAACACTGACTTCTACTCTGTGTTTATTCTGGGGATATGGTTATTTTCTTTTCTAGTTATTTCTGCATCTCACACTTCCCATAGGCTCTATAGAAATGTTTTCTGGCTATGCGATACCATCAGTAGACAGGGTTACCCCACTCGTTATACTTGCTTGATTGGTTAGTTCTAGCACAGATGGAAAGTCAGCAATGTCACTGGATTTGCATATGGCTTGCTCTTCAAGCTTAGCCTCTAATAGAATAACAAAATGACATACAAGAACTGATTAGAGGGAACATGAAAATATAGCCATCAAATGCACAGGCACACACTGCAATTTGATAGTGGCTAAAAGTCATGGTGCGGTGCAGTGCCAAGTTCATATGGATCACATCTAATTCAATGACACCTCTTACCTATGGGCAAGTTAGAATCACACCACAGAATTTCCTGTCATTTCTTTCTTTTTGCCTCAATAATCTCCAAGATCTGTTTAATACTCCAACTACACTGGGGACCATGCTTTTAAGTATCTTTTAAATAGCTTTTAAATAGCCTCATTCTCAAAGCAAAGATTTTCAGCCTTCCCATGCCATAAACCAAAGTCCTAGAAGTGTCACCTTTCTCATAATCACAGCACCTCCTCCTTGTCCAGCTACAAATACAGGAAGGAATACTGTGGGCTCATTGATTTTCTTTCCAAATCTCAACAAAAAAACCAAGTCACTAAGCAAAAGTAACCAGTAATATATCTTCTAGATGCACCGAGCATATTGCTGATCTAGTACTGGTGAAATGTTGTTTCCTAGGAGCTGAGCAACCCTGTTGTTACACCAGAATTTTCTAAGTGTCATTTTTTGAATAGCTCTTATCACAAATATTCACTCAATCAAACTATTAGATTCTGAAACCAGAAAATGAATATTTTATCTATGTAATACTGGATTTTATGTTGAGAGAAGGTTTTTAAACAAGCATTTCTAATTTCACTGCAGCTAGAGATGTTTGCCTTTGTGTCACGGCCAGTAATAAGCTTTGACTACCATGCCTCATTTGCAGCAACCTAATATTCAGAATTGAAATAAAAAGCAGGAATACAGAAAATATTCAAAAGTCCTTTTGCTTCTACATCAGTATTTTCATGTTTTCTTCAGTCACTGCTAATTGACTGTTCCTTAGTTCTCAAGAAAAACCCGTCTTTTTGCTTATGTTGATCGCCCCTTTTCACATGAAATACATTTCAGGTATAACTCTGTCTTAGACACCATGGCCAGATTCAAATAACCTAATTTCCATCCATCTCAGCCCTATGAATACTGTATCTTAATGACCAGACAAGAAGAGCAATGTGCAGAGGGACAGAACATTTGGGCTTTGTGAATGAGAACCCTGGTGTAAATATTGATGCAGGACGAGAGACTGCAAACAGGTAAGTTAATGACACATTTGTGCTGATTCCTCTAGGTGGATTCCTTCATTATTTAATATTGTTGTTTTCTCAATGGTTCAAATGTCATTAGTGCTAGCAATGGCTGTTACTAACTTGCTGCTGTCTTACCGCATCATCTGCTTTGCTACAGTACTGAGACAAAGCTTTGCCACACCTAATTTAGATGTTAATTATCTAGTCTAAGCTACTCAGGTAGGCTTTTCCATAACCAGTGAATTCTATCTAAAATATGTATCTAAGAATCTTTGAAAAATTTGCTCTGTGAAGGTGTCAGTTTCTCTCCCCTTATATGAAAGAAGCTAAAGGACTCTTTGTTAGTCCAGTTCCCCTGTGTGCTCCTAATTTATCTTTGACAGCTAGAGTTAAGCAAGACAGATTCCATACTAAAACATTAAATTGCCTTTTAGTCTCATATTCAGTGACCTGTTATAATTAGCACATGTAATATAAGTTCTTTCTAATTTTCTTCTAAAACCAATTATTCTAAGCCCTGAGTTGCCTGAGTAATTCATACCTTGACATTGGTGTTTCAGAGCTGTGCCATCTTAGTGAAGTGATGCAAAGAATCATGTCAGGTCCAGAGGCATATTCTGTGATTCTAAGACAGACACAGCAAAAATACACATTAATTAACTTTTCACAAGAAGGCCAAGTGAAAATACAGAGCAAACAGCTGTTTGGAAAAACGTCTCTGAAAGGTAGGACCATCATCAGCCTAATTAACCACATTCTCCCTCATTCAGCTCCTCTCAGCAATAACATGAATTCAGACTACAATTATGTATGAAAAGTTTTCACAGTATATTTATTTCCAGAGTCCCTTTATTACAAGGATTTTTTTTCTTTTGGCTAGTGCTCCCAGTTTCTCCACTGAGTAGGACACCGGGTACTTGTAGCTATGTAGGTAGACCCCTCTTGTACTAACCCTTCGACATAAAAGGGAAGAAGGGCACATCAACCCAGTGCCTGACCAAAGCTCAGTTCACTTCTCCAGCCCCAGTCTTCACTCCAGACAGCTACAGGGAGACTTGGGTCATCAAGCAACACGCACAGGTGACCTGTGAACACAGCATGTCTAGCAAAAAGGTTATCACACTTTGGGTTTCTGAAAGCCACAATAGTGTGGCAAAGAAGAAAGCAAGAGAGACTGAGGTCATCACTGCTCCCTTTAACAGCAGAACACGTGCTATGTCCTGTGCCCTCACTGCTTCTGTGTCAGGAGGGTCTGGGTCACTTTGGGGATGGCTGGGACGGAGATACACTCAGTAGCGCAAAGAAAGATTCTACTGGGAAGGGCTCCCCTGAGACACCACAGGATCATTGTTATGCTCAACCAATACTTCCTCCAAGTAATTAATAAGCATCATGTATTATAACATGATATTTCCATTATAATAATCAACAGCATTAATAATTAAATTTTATTGGCATTCCTATTTAATGCAAATAGTACAGGAAATATTACTCAGTTGAGATTTTTGCATGCCTGGATAGCTCTACCCAGGACAACTTTACAACTATCTTGGCTCACACTAAGCCCTAGTGCAATTAGTTTTTAAAAGGAATCATTGCATTACTTTAAGAGACATAGCTGTAAAAACAGACTAAGGCAATCCTAGGTCTAGAGGATGTGGGGTGACTTGGCCCTCTGGTCTTTGTGCAAGACCTTAGCCTGCATTATAAATACACAACTCCAGTTGCAAATAGCAGAATTAAACATGTTCTTTGCAAACTCTGCAGCAGCTGGACCATGGAAAGGTCAAGCATGTGTGCAGTGGGTCTTACTAAAAGGTCACAAGAGATGCAAATATGAATCACCTTTAACGTGGTCTGCACTGTTTCTCCCTTTGGAAAATGCTCACTAAGTTCCTTTGGCCAAACCTCCCCCCTCCTCCCTGAATCCAGAGAGAGCAGATCGAGTGGGGTGCTTCACTGGTGGCTCCCCTACAGGGCAGCACTCCAAGAGATGTCTCCTGCCAAGACAGGCTGTAAGGAGGGTGGTACAGCACAGCCAGGTCATACTGGGCCCACAAAAATATTACGGGAGTAATGCATACAAATACATACAGGAATAGCCATCTTCTTTAATCCTTTTATTCTTTTATTTAGATATTTCTTCTGTATAGTTTTTTTATTCAAAATGTGCCTGCTACCTACCTTCACTGGGGCTCTGAAAGACAAATACACATTAATATGGGAAGACAGAGGGTTTACGCTTCCTGTTCTTTACCTCATCCTCTGCAGTTAATCATACCTTAGATTAAACGACCTAAAATCTAACACATGGGTTTAAGACTAGAAATAATAAACACGTAGGTAACTACTTCAGGATTGAGACCCAGCTCATTGTTATCCATTGATCATATTTTTTCAAATATGCAGGAATGCTCCCAAGTTCTGCACATCAGTGTATAAACAATATGACAAAATCAAAATAAATTTAAAAAATGTTTTTCCAAATGTTATTTCAATTGGTGAATTCTAGGAAATTTCACTTGGTCATTCGAGTTCAGTACCATACCTTTAAAATCTGATTATTATTTAACAACTGAGTGGTTGGGAGGTATAGGATTCCCTGGCCAACAAGCTACTGAAGTGAGACCTTTCGTTCTATTTTAGAAAAAGTACCTGGAATTAATGACAAATCCTTTGGGGGCCACCAAGCCACACTTTTTATACGGTGTAAACACTCTCTGAACCAGACGTGAGCCTAGACTTATGTATGGTTGCGTGACCGAGAGTACCACATGCTGCAGTCCCAGTTGGTCCCAGGACATGGCCAGAGGCCAGTCACAGTGTAGCCATGGCTTGGGGCTGCTCTCCCTGGGACATTCTCCCAGCAAAGCCATGCTAACCCTACAGTCAGGCATCACCTTCTGCCACCTGTTCTGCCTGGTGAAAAGACCACCTACTACACCAAATTATTGTCCCTCCTGCCTGGCCATTGCCACCTCCCCAGCTCTGCCAGAGCAGTTCACGTGAAGCATTTCTTATTCCAGGCATTTCTTAATCCATTTCCTTGCTCCAAGAAAGGTCTTTCAGGCGAAGTCAAACTGTCCTTTAGACGTGCTGAAGCTCAGTGAAGTAGGGCAGGGAACACCAGTAAAAACTGCACCGTTGGTGGAAAAGAGCAGGTCAGGCATCTGCATCACCAAACAACACAGCTCCCACCTGATTAGAAAGCCCGTCAAAAGCCCAGAGTGGGAAATGGTAATGTCTAGAAAGGTCTTCTATTACTGAGACCACTCTTTGCAAAGCATATTTCATGTTTGTTTTACTGGAAATACTTGGTGAGAGAAAATGCTTTTGGAAGCAGCTGATGCTTTCTGGTCTATTTAATCTTGCCCAGTGCTCTGTAAGTACCCTTTCTACAGAGCCAGTTGTTGGTGCACCTATTTGAAGATCAAGCTCTATATGAATAATTGTGAACTGACTACCTTTTTAAGGTAGACAGAATTAAATAAAAGATCTAGGTATACATTGCACAATAGTATTTATAAAATAAACTAGAATGTTTGCATTGAATCACAGAGAGTTATAGAAATAGACAAAAAAATCAGCACCACCCTGTCAATTAAAGAACAACAGCAATAAACCAAGGTGGTAAAAAACCCATTTGTATAAAACTTGTTTAAATCTCAACGAGCAACAGTGTACAATAGACAAATTTAGCATATTTTCAAAGAGTCTATTTGCCAAAGTAGATGTTGATCTGTTCCCTAAAGCAGGGCACTTGAGAGACTGGAAGCAAAAGGTTTTTTTTCTCTGAAGACGTAGTAGTACATTTCTGGTCAACCCTCCAGGTTGGGCAGGAGGATAACTGAACTGGAGGTGATCCTTCCCTGTTCCCTCCCAGCAATCTCCCTGTGCCTCCCTTGTGTTGTTCCTGTCCCTGCACAGGAGGGGTGGTGAGCACCAGGGCTGGACCTCAGCCGTGGCTCTGCACCTTAATTTCATCCCATTGCCCACCAACAACAGAAAAGCCATTTATCCTTATGGTCCACACTCAGCCGACAAACAAGCAGCTACCACACATGGCTCACAAGTCAGCTGGACATGGAGTTTAATGTCATTATGCTAGATGGAAACCCAAGCTATTTCTATGAGCTCTTTTCAGCAGCAGAAGCAGCCACCCCACATGCAATCACGGCTAGACAAATTTTTTGATTGAATAAAGCCCTCAAAGATAAACAAGTTTGCCATTAGTGCAGTGCAATGAAAATAAAATCGATGGCAGATGGTTGCCAATGTGTCTTGTTCAGACACTTCAGATAAACACAGGGAATGGCAGAGAGACACAAGAAGTGTAAAACAAAAATTAGTGGAAATGAACAATGTTGTGGATTTGCCACTCTCTTACCAACTGCTTTAACCATGGGAAAGCCAAGGTAGTTGGAGTTTCTGCTTCTTCCACTATAAAAAATTTGTTTAAATGTATACTACAACTTTTACATACAAAATAAAAACCCTGAATAAAGTAATAGATTTGAATACAGAGGCCTAGAAACATGAAATTAGAAGTATGGCATTAAATGCCTCCTGCACAGAAAAGGAAATAGAATAGAAAAGTCTATTATTATTGTAAGAGTTTATTATTGTCCTCTAAAACACTAGGGATATGTTTTTGAGTGATCTTGTCCAATTGTTTGGACATACATTTTAAGCAACAGGCCTGAAATTAGAGCAGAATGGAAAAATAACTATTTTTGCATCTCACACAAACAAAGCTGCATTGAAGGGCAGTATCTCGTATTGATTTCTTTTATATTTCATTGAAAGCAAAATCCACTTATGTTTGTTAACAAGGATATCATAAAAGACAAGGATATATGATTTAATATTTGTGCGTGTGTCTATGCACATTTAAGTGGTGATTTTATTTCAGTGTTTTACCAGCAGTATTTATCAGTATTCCAGCAAGTCATTGTCAGTCCAGCCAAAAGCTGCCTGTGATAGGAATTGTGAGGAGTTCCAGGCTAATACCGTGCTGAGTAACAATACATTTTCCAGTTTTAAAATGGCTTTCTCTCAGTTTCACAGTAAGCTGCCTTGTTCTTTTACTATAGAGTTGAATAGAAGTGCTATTCTTGTACCATGGGTTACATAATTTTGTCAAATCTCTTTAAACTAGATCGGTCCAACTGTTTTCAGAATCTGCTACCTTCAGTTTTAGCTTTAATTGCATCTGTCAAACAAGTTTCTAGATATTGATCAAAGATCTCTTAGAGCACCTTTTCTTCCTGCTCCAGCTTCCAGCACTGAGGAGAGGAAAAGCACATGAGATCTAGGAGTACAGCTCCTTTGTTTCCCTCTTCATGAACCCTCCTATCTTTAGCTGGGGGGGGGCGGGGGGGAAATCCCATCAAAATATCCCAGTTACTCCGCTGACCCATATTTTTATGAGAATAGAACAAGGCCTGAGGGACTCTCCTTGCACCACTGCTGTCTGACATCTGTGTAGTGCCATCTGCAGAGGTGGCACCCCATGTGGATGCTATCAGCCCTAGCCTGTGGCAGCAACCATCACAACCCACTTCTAGCTTCAGACTCTTCACCATGGAAAGGGATGAGGCAAGATGAGATGTAGACCCCCAGAACCACCTGCAAAGTACATGCTATGCCTTGCATCTACCAGTTGTCTCAAGGACTCAACCTGAGGAACATCAGAGCAGGGTCAATTCCACTATTTAGTGAAAGAGGGGCTCTGTTGCTTGAGTTTCTACTCTGTAGTTGAGTCAAGGTCAGGAGTGCCTGCAAGCCCCACTACACCAAGGGGTACTAGTGCAATTCCCCAAACCAGGATGACACTCTTGATGGAGGAAAACTGTTTGAAAAAAAATGCATATACTTCAGGAAGAGTTTTCATAAAATTGGAGGGGTTTCCATCAAATTTTGGTGTGTTTTTTTTTCCCTCTCAATGCTATCCCAAATGCTGCAGAAGCTGGAAAATGTGACTGGCTGTCCTTCCTCTCCCTGTGATATTTTCCTTATCTCAGGGGATTTTATCTTTTTTTTTTTCTATCATTACTAAAACAAATGAATTTAATTAAGTCACAACTTTAAGATAAAATTGCTAACCACCTCCTTAGGGAAGGTTATCATTTGCTGGTCAAAACTTGTATTTTTTCTTTCCCTCAAAGAAGACAGGACTGCTTATGTTACAGCTGTACCGGTGAATTATTACTACTTCCTCTTTGTTTATGTCACCTTCAGAATCAGTGCTCCTGTTTTTCCTACCAAACACTTGATTACTAGCAGGGTTTATACTGAAATTTTCTGTGCCTTTTCCTCTTCCCAATCGTTAGTCTGAGTGTAGCCTGTTTTATTCTTTATGATAATATGTCCTACCACCTATCATAAGCAGCTAAGAAAATAGCATAATTTACATTTTTATTTCATTAACAACTACAAAATACAGTATTTTCCAGACAGATTAAAAACTGTAACTTCTGAAAATGTTGCAGTATCAATGGATTGAATTATTTCTAGCTGAATAGGATATTTTCTCTTTTTTTACAGAAACATCATAAATCAATGTGCTTTCAGTGCTGTCTTTTTAAAAAAAGGTAGCGGTTTTGTTGAAATCAAAGGACAGTTTGGAAAGTGAGGCATTTTACTTTGAAAAATGTTGAAATGAACCCTTGTGACAAATGGTTTTGATTATTGGTTCAAATCTGCAAAATAACAAAAGCTTACAAAATATCTCAGTATTTTTTTAGTTTTATGTTTTTTTCCCAAGCCATTTTTCCACATTTTTTATTCAAAACATTCCTTATAACTCTGTTTCTGTATTCTTATCCATAAAACCACTTATATTTCCAGATCTATTCTTTGCTCATCTCTGAGCTCACAGCTGTTGAGAGAAGCAGAGGGTAGATATGGACACCAAATAAAAAGCAGGGACTTGATAACCTCATCAAAAAAATCAACTAATTAAAATTGTTTTCTAACATTCACTCAGCACTGTTTTTTGTAAGACAGCAATAAAAGAAATCACAGCTAAGCTGATGCTAGTCCCACATATGTTTTTATGTTAGAGCATTGATATGATCAGTTCCTGCAAGTGAAATGATGGTCCTTTGAAAAGTCCATGGTCTGTGACAGAAGCATTTTGGTTTTTCTCTTCTAGGAGAAACATTTTTCCCCAATGCCTCATTCTTCAAACTACCAAAAAATAATATTATGTTTTTCTCTCAAGTTATAAAAGTATTACAACTGATGTTCTGCCAGAGAGAACTTTAAACTCCACACATCTTAAATATAGATCAAAACCTTTACCTTTCTCAAGTAATTTTCACTTCGTTGGGCTATCAAATCTAATTTTCTTTTGCTTTCCTAGTTGATCTTGCATCTGTATCATCAGGTCTCATAACGAGGGGTCAGAGCAGGCATTAAGAAGTTCTACTTAAAACTTAGACTTTCTGCCATGAAGCCTGTCCTGCTTTTTTATCCACAAACATCTACAGGTGCAGCTTATCTGCTTGTTATCCTGAGAAATGCAAGTTTTGCAAACTGCCACAGGAGCCTGTTTCAAGAAACACCCAAAAAAACAGGCTCTAAGGAGCTTTGGAATAACCCTGTAGGCTCTACGGAGCAGGCTTGGAAGGTGATTTCAAAGATCACATTAAAGCATAATCAAGGACATCTGAAAAAGGTTTGTAAAAGCAAGTGCCTGCATTAGAGTATTTTTTTTCTAATTTTGCACCTGGTTACAACAGCAATATCCTATTAAAATCAATGGAGTTTAACAAAAGAATTAGACTACAGCATTTTGAATAAAATAGTGCATACATCAGTAATATGCGAGAGAGATTGAAAGCATCAGTACATTTCTGAACATATAAATGTGCACTTTACTTTTAACAAACTACACATTTCAATTATTTTATCCACTTCAGTACTTTCGGCCTGATTCCTCTTTTGTCTGTTTTTATTCAATGAGACCACTTGAATAAAAATACAGATTCAGAGACGCTGAAAAGTATTGTGAATTTCTATTCATTTTGTAGAATTCTGATGTCAGAACATGCCTTAGCTTATTTCTCAAGGTGTTTTCAAAGTGAAACAACTGAGAAAAAACCCTTGCTAAGACTGATAAGAGCAGATTCTTGTTCCTTGTTACTCCCCACAGCAGCAACTTTTTTGTGATTTCAAATTCTTAGTGGTTTTCTTGGTTTATTGTCTATAGCCCTATTATCTTTACAAAAGCTACAGATTTCATTAACTCGGCATATATGACTTATCTCTTCTTATTTTTTTAAGTTGTCTGTGTGTAAATATTACTGTCCCTGGGGGAGAGAGGAATTGCTTGTGTTGAATTTAGTGCATCCATAACTCCTTCAGCTTCGTATTGGAATAAATACAGAAAATTCATCTTTCGAGGCCTTTACTGCATGACTGGGCTGGGAGGAGAGGGCACGGGGCAAGGGGGATCCTCTTCCCATAATTTTTCCTCCGGTCTGTTTCCTTTGGTTCTTGTATTTGTCCATTTGCTTTCTACCACTTTCTTCTGGTGGTGGTTGGAAACAAAGGCTCACCTGGTGCTCTGAGGTAGCAAAGAAAATGAAGGAATCAGAGGGGTTGTTCAACCTGGAGAAGAGAAGACTGAGGAGGGAATGGGATCAGTCTTGCAAAGTGTGCAAGACCCTTGAGAGAGAAAGTGAATAAATTCTGCTCAGTGACCACTATGGCGAGGAGACACATTAATGGGATTCTAGGGCCAACTGTCACTGCAGTTTCACTTAGATATCGAGAAACTTTTTCTAATAGTAAGGATCATTAACCACTGGAAACATTGCCAGGAACAATTTAGGTACAGTTAACTCTTCCTGGGGACAAAGAGACAGACTACACAACCTTTGAAGATCCTATTTTACTATTAACTTATTTGGACTAGGCATTATAGCTTGTAATGTACAGTGGTTCAGATTGGGTGTCTGTTCTGCCCATTCTGGTCTTTGGCTCTATTTAACTATGGAAATGAAGAAATCTGTTTCTCAGCCTGTAATTCAACAAAAAACTGGTTTCAAAACCTCACGTGTGCACATAAACTACTGCAGCATCAAGGCTTCTCAGCCAGAGCTGGTCCTGGCTCTTGTTGAATTGCAGAATCTGGCTGGTCCTGGCTCTTGTTGAATCTGCAGAAGGGCAGAGGCTGGAGATAATACAGTGCAATCCCTCTGCTCAAGCAGGGTCACCCAGAGCAGGCTGCCCAGGACTGTGTCCAGATGGTTTTTGAATATCTCCAAGGATGGAGATGCCACAACCTCTCTGGGCAACCTGTGCCAGAGTTCAACCGCCCTCCCAGTAGAAAGGTGTTTTCTTGTGTTTAGAGGGAACATCCTGTGCTTCAATTTGTGCCTGTTGCCTCTGGTCCTGTCACTGGCCACCTCTGAGACCAGTCTGGCTCCCTCTTCTTTACTGTCGCCTATCACATTTATGCACATTGATGAGATCCCCCTGGAGCCATCTGGAGCTCCCCCGGGAGCCAGGCTTAACATTCTCAACTGTATCAACCTCTCCTCAAGTCTCAGATGCTCCCATACCTTCATGTTCCTTTGCTGGACTTGGCCCCAGTATGTCCCTGTCTCTCTTGTACTTGGGAGCTCAGCACTGGGCACAGTACTCCAGCTGTGTCTCACCAGTGCTGGAGCTAGTGGCAATGAGAGAAATCATCAAAAGCAATGTAAAGTGGATCTGAAGTTCAAGAAGAGACTAATTTGTATGAGGCTGCCACAAGTGTCCTGCTTACTGCATGCGATCAATCAACAAGATTTAGCTGTGATGATATCATGTTTCTAAAGATACCTTTCTCCAGCTGAATATGTTATTATTCACTAGCCTGAAGGAGAGTGAGATAAACTCACTGATATTTCAGAAAACTTTCTCTTTTCTGAGAATGCAATTTAATTTTTTAAATTATTTTTTTATTAAGTGACCTTCCTATTTTTTCTCTGAACTCCCCAGCAACATTATTAAAAAAAAACAAACCACTTAACAGACACCCATTACTTGAAAGGAAATCTTGCTTCTCACCCAATACTGGATGAACTGTACAATCAACCACTAAACTGCAGTATCTTGCCCAGGGATATTTTATATTGTATATAATACCTCACTGCAAGAACAGCTTCCTCTCCCCATACCATTAATGCACAGAGACTTTTTAGGAGTCTGTAAACCACTTACAATTGAAATGAAAAAATTAGTTACTAAATGATGAGAGCTGGTTGCAAAAGAATACACAACAGTTCCTAAAGAACAGTAAGAGCATCCTAAAAGCATATAGAATCTTACAGCAAGCAAGTGCTTTAGACAATCCCTTTTTAAAATTAGACAGGAATGTTTAATTTTCTCACAAGGATAAAACATTTTTCATTCTGTCAACCCAACATATGAGCTATAAAAATAATAGATATTCTGTCATCCTATCTGGCTATGCCCCAGAACACAAGGGTTTTAAGAAGAAAGGTACTTGGAACTAGGCCACATGTTTGTTATGAACATCCCTCAAGATCCCAGGTACGCTTATGAAAGAAATCCAGAAGGAATTAAAATACTATAGAGCATTTTATAATTCTAGTTATGCCCTCTTAAGAAAATAATTGTTCTGTATTACCACTAATTCAAACCACTCCTTAACAGGAAAGCTTCATTATTTTGAGAAAAGAACATTCCCCCATAAAACAAATAAAATATCTGCAGTAGGAGACTAACCAAGAAAGCAGACAGTGGATTAAGCTGCTCCCTGAAGAGTGATAGTATATTTTAAATTATTTACTAGAGGCCTCTTTCTCCACCCTTCCAATCTTCTCCTGTGTCACCCTCCTTGCATGCCCTGTGTCCCAGCTCAGGCAGCTGGGCAGAGCACACTCATCGCTCCTACAGGGATGCTGGCAGATGAGATTGAGAAGGGACCCCAAAAGGTGGCCCGTGAAGGTGCTCAGGACATGGAAGTGTGTTACACTTGACCCAAAGCCCTCTAGACAGGTTTTCTTCAAGCAGTAGCTTGGGCATACCTGCCCACACCTTTCCTCCAGAGATCCCATAGCTGCAGAAGGGTAATGTGTTCCTGCATCTCCAAAGAGTCCCAAGCTGGCAAAGACCCCTCCTTTGGAATAACTGGACTCTACCTGATCATTCCTGAGAGCTGCAGTTTCCTCCATCCCCTGTTTGTGCTAGCAGCTGCCTGCTGTGCATGCTTTTCTCTCTCAAGTGCTGCAGCTACCACATATGCAGCAGAGAGACTGTACCTGGCAATTTAGCACAAACGAATGTGAGATTTGCATGAGCACACCGACAGGGCCCATGGGTTATCTTGCCAAAAAGCTAGGTATGTATAATATGCAACCCATATAGTCATCTAGACTTCCTTTGTAATTAAAGGAGATGAATGTATACTTCTCAGGTATGAGCTACATAATCTATTTTCATCATCCAGATTAAGACGAAATGAATAATTTCTTAGAAGTGCCTTTTTTTCCCTTTACTTACCGTAGAAGGAGTCCAGGTGACTAAATCAGATGCTAAAATGTTGTCTGAGATTAATCTGACCTATTCTATCTTGCTGGAGAGTTAACAAGCCTTCGTATACAAAAAACATGGTGGCTACTCACATGTGCATTATTATCTCCCATATCACTGCTAATGAGGAAAAGATTTGCTTAAAAAGAACAGGAGGGGATGTTCGTTCTTTAGCATGCATTCATCCATTACCACTAATCACAGTCACTAGCCTGGCAGCCATACATTTGTCTGAAACATTATTTCTTAGGCAAATGTATAATTCGTTTCTGGAAAGTCAAAATTAACCCTGAGGGAAAATACACAGCTTATGCCTCATTTGTATCCAGTGACAGCCCTCCAAAAGATGGGACTGTGTAAGCACAGTGCATTAAATGGATGACAGAGGTCACTTTGAACAGCTACTCATTATTCTGGGATGAAAGGGCCACTGGTATTATGCAGGTCATTTCAAGCAAGTGCCAGTAGAGCCAGTCTACACTGCAGCATTTCCTTCTATGTCACAGGCAAAGTATTTTAGGAAGGTTTCTGGCAATATTCATGTTTTATTATTGGAACCCATTTTTCCCTCTTTGGATTGAGGAGTCAGCTGCTCTAGCTATCATCCATCAAATTATATGGGTTTCAGCAAAAGCCATAAAACTCATGGTGACATTTTTGTGTTTCAGTGCCCAACACTTCAGACTTCCAGGCTAGGAGTGAGTGAATTGTTGGTCCCAATGACAAACTCTCTCTTCACATGATCCAGCTTCCAGCTTTCAGTCCTGAAAGGGCTGTCAAAAATATAACCTCATTTTACACCTTTCTATCTAAACATCTCAGAGAGAGGCTACAGCATGTGGGATGAAAGGCCATTTTAATAAAGGGGTTGTGGAGAAGTGAACAGGGAGAGAAACAAAAAAGAAAACTCTCTGGAGTTATTTTTAAACTTTGTATGTTTCTGAGCATGTTTAAAGGTTTGGGTGTTACTCTAGACTGCAAGGAGATAGAGCACAAGGAAGTGCTCTTCTGGCAGGATGACCGAAGGCACAGACGTTCTCTGCTCACACACATTCACTTTTTCTTTCCACAAACACAGAGAAGAACAGCATACCCACCCACCACATTCTACTGCACAAGGAGAAAGAAATATGGCTCTAAAGGAGTCTTTTCCTGTTTTTTGAAGTATTAACCCTGCCCATACCTCACACTCACAAGGGGAATTGAACACTTCACTCACCCAGAACCAAAAGACAAGCTGTGGAGGTAAGGCTTGAGGTAAGGCTTAGCATAAGGCAAATGTCTTCATAGGGAATGTTATGAAATCACAATCCTCCTGTGCACACACAGGGAATCTACTACATATACGTCTACTGGTAAAATAGAAAGGCCACATGTGAACCACAGGTACTGCTGTGGAGATACCAGCCCCGCCAAATTCCAAAAAGCCATGCTCTTCTTTAGAGGGTGGTAGTAACTTGGTGACTCTACCCTTCAAGGTATCTTCTTCCCCACATCCTTATTTTATTGTGATTGTATTCACCCTACACATCGCATTGGTAAGAGCAAACCCCAAAAGTGCAAGAATTCTGGAAAGCCCATTCACTTTTGTTTGTGGTCTTTTCAAAAATGCCAACTTGCCAAACATGTTAAGGTGGACTTCGGGGCCCTCTAGTGGCTTGAGAGAAGAGAAATTATGAAAGAGGAATGGCAATTAAATCTTTCAAAAAGACAGCAACATTTCCTACCACTTTTGAACCAAAACACCAAGCATAAGCAGAGTTTCTCCATCACTTCCAGTAGAATTGAAAGTCTGCATTAGCCCATGTCCCAGCTTCGGTCTTCCACCAAACTTTTCATCTTTGAAGGAGGACTAAACTGGACGTTGCACATTGCCATCAATTTTCTAGAGCCAAAGGCCAATTGTGGTCCCAATGTAAATCCTGAACTCCTCTCATCAAGGGGAAAGGCATTCTCAGAATGTTACAGACATGGCAAGGCTGTAAACTGTATGATCTGTCAAAGCTTGTGAACCAAGAGTGGAACACAAAATTGGTTTCCATCTTATTCTGCTTACGTGCAGTGACTTCTTAACAGGATACTCATTTACAGCACACTTTTCTGGCCCCTATCTTGTTCTATAACTCCAGTATCTAGGAAGCAGGTCAGTGGGCGCTTTGAACCTTTCACTGCCAAGCACGAAGATGTCCCAGCATGTGAATGGAGCCATAAGGCTGCACAACAGCCAGGGAAGCTGCACTGTCACCTCAGCCCTGGAAGGATGCTGCAGCAGGCTAGCACTGTGTCCCCTCAAATGTCACATGGCCTGAGGGCTGTCTCAGACTTTGCAAAGAGGCTGCAGCTGAACCCCAAAACCATATTCAGCAGTAAAGTAAGAGGTTGCTCAAGTGTTTTCCCTTAAAAATGCCACGCTGTTTTGCAAGAAAGTTGGATAGCTCTCTTTAAATAACTGAAACTTGTAAAACAGTAGGAAGAAGACTTAAAAATACTTGGTGAGTCTGAGGTAGTTCCCATAGAGGCAATTTCAGTATTGCTAACCCAGAATGTTTGAAATTTGGGGTAAACATCTTCCACTGCATAATCTTAAGATTTTTGATAAAATCTTGACAGTGTAGGAAAGGCAGTATGTTTCTTTTTGCCTAACTTCTGGTATTCTACCTTCTTTATAGCTTTTTTTGTATAAAATTTTCTTTAGATCGCAGCTAGAAACCTATATTTATGTAAAATCTGAGATTTCCACAGACGTCTTAGAGTTCCAGAGAAAAGCAGCTTCTAGGCAGGATTGCAATAAAATCACAATTGTCAACAGAGCAATGTACTGCTGCTGCCTTGCTTATAAACATCTAGTGCAGATAATCTCAGGTCTTTTTTTAACCAAGGAAAATTTCATGCCAGATTATTGTCCACTTTCAGAAGAGATTTTAGAGCACACACAGGCTGAGACATAAAGGAGAAGTGTTGCAGCTTAGTTTATGGGCTATACCCAGTCTGCTTTCAGCAGGGAGCTGAGCGACTGGTGCTTCAAGAGACCCCAAAAGCCCTGTTGTGGACACTGCAAAGGGGAAGGGTTAGGTATGAACACAGAAATATCTTTAGCTAACCAGCGCTGTGACTGTTCAGTAATCATTATAGACTGTTGAGACCCAAAGATTTGGCAGACACAACCCCATTTAAAGTTGGTGCCCTCTCTCCTCTCTTGTGCGAGCCTGATTTCATGACTTGGCAATGCTTCAGAGAGGATACTGACTTTAGCAAGCTGCCGATAACAGCAGACAGTACATCTATACAACATAACAGCATGTCAAGCAAAGATACCTCACCCTTGGAAGCAGTCTAGTTGCATGAGCACAGTGGTTTGTTGTGTTAAGTAGTCAAGAGGAGGCCAGCACTGCGGTAGGACAGTAATATTGCCTCTGGTTACACTTACCTATGCCAAGCATGGCATCGTGCTGGTCTTCGACACCTGAAGTGTGAATCAGCAGCTCAGGTCTCCCACTGGAATAAAACAAGTGTTTCTTTAAATGTATCTCCTGTTCAAAACCTAGTTTCCTTTTTCCTTGTGTTTCTTTTTACTTCTCTTTGCTGATTTCACACCAATTATCGCCTTTACATAGATAATAAAACATAAGGGCTCGTCCAGACTTGACAGTTAAAGCAGATTTATGCTGAGTGTGAATTTGCACCACCACAATAGCTTTTTCTGAATAATTTCCTGTATGGACAGGCGCACTGCTATTATAGAGTACAGGGAGCAACCCCCAAGTCTCTCCTGAACATCACCCTAGTTAAACCAATTCAGACTACCTCTTGTGGGGACTCGGGGAAGGAATCTCCAAGTGCCCCAGCCTCCTTTCTTGAATGAGACATGACTGAGAAAAAAAAGACAGTGGCCAGACCAGTGAAAAAGCCTGAATTATTGGATGGAGGTCTCAGGGCTGCGGTTCCCCAGTGTCTTCAGCACCAATGGTGATGGCTGTTCCCCACCTCCCACCACACTCCACTCCTCTCCTGAGAAAAACTTGAATAAAGCAAAAGATGTAATCTTACATATCTTATATTTGGCCTGCAATCTGAATGCACTTTTCCTCCCACATGCTGTCATACTGAATTATCAGTTCATCTGTAAGTCCATTTTCCCTTGTACTCTGGTAGAACATTGTTTCTAAATGACCAAGATGGAATAAAATGTACCATGAAGAGCCCAAAAGGATTAAATTAGGGGAAAGTGGATTAAATGTGCAACATTTTCCATTTCTCTTAACACTCACAGAGAAAGAAATGAATCTGTGGGATATTAGGAAATGTTGCATTAATTGACATTTCAACCTGCCTGTGACATTTTCTTTTGAAGTCATCAAGTAAATCACAACGTGCCTAGTCAGTACATGTAGCAATGTATTGTTATTGTCACAGTGCTTCAAGTACTTCATCCACAGTATGCTGCAAGTAGAATTACTCCATCTGCTTACAATCTTATTCGGTATTGTTTCATATTTTTATTAGGACCCTAGTTTCCTTAGTTTCGTAGAAAGATGCTGTGGTAATTATTCTAATTGGAGACCTACAAATGCTATGGTTTTATTTTGCACTTCTCAAAGCTGATCATGGCATTTAAATCTAAAACTATTCAAGTGCTAAATCAAAGGAAAACTTAGTAAGTAGGAGAAATGATTACTAGATAACTGGTATATTTTTTAATAATGTGGATAATAATTTGAATTTTAATTTCTGGTTCAGAGCCCATTGAAGTAAATGAAAATTCTCCCTTTGACTTCCTGTTTCTTTTTTCTCTTCAGGAGTCCTTCTCCAAAATACCTAGTAATACCCGTTATCAGAGAGAACATGGTCTGGTCAACGGTCTGGTGTTTTTAAAGATTCCTTTGTTTCTAAAAGTAAAATAATTTGTGTTCTACTAAGCTCACTGCACAGCTTCTCCAGACATGGTTTTCTAGTAGGTTCTTTGGATGTGGTTTTCAAGTAGTTTCCAAGCTTCAGCACATCTGCAACACTCTGCTGGAAACCTTAGCCCAAAGTGCAATTGCAATGAAAACACAAGAATATTAAGGGAATAAAATGCAAAATAACTCAAAAATATAATAATTTGCCACTTGCATATCTGCAACATTGTGCAAGCATCTGTCAACCTCATCTCAGTAAGAAGTTGCTGATTATACATGAAGTGTGGAGAGGGACTATAAGAGGAAACAAAGATGAAAAATACTTCTGTGGGAAGGTAAAATGAAACATCTGTGAGAGTTTCCTTTAGAAAGAATTTAATAGAGGCATTAAAAATAAGCAGGAGTTAGACAAAAAGTGAACCAGACTTTCCCACTTGCTCTTACTTATAATATAAAGATTTGGGGAACTCCAGTGGAATGCTACAATTTACAATCAACAAAGAGAAATATTTTTATTTATTTATGCATTACTTAGTGCTAGAATTCTTTGTCAAAGGACCATAGCTGCCTTATCAGATTGGGGCGGGGTTCAGGGAAACAATTAGCCAATGGTTCTGGCAACAAGAACTTTCCAAGATACTTGTGAAAGGTAGTTAATAAAGGAAAAGAAGGGGTTATGTCTCAGGACAGAAAGAAACTGCTAGTTTGCATGGAAAGAACAGCTACGTTAACGGAAAGTTTTTTCTTTATTACCCAGTTCCATGCTCCTACCTAAAAGGGATGTGGCTTGAGCAGGCACCAGGGCAGGAAGTCTGGTGAAGACGGCCACACTGGGATCTTCTAATAGGGAATGATAAAAGTGCATGATAATGATATCATGCATTGATAAAGTGCAAGGTTAGTCCTCAGTGTATGTCTTCACATTGCCTCTCTCAAATAAGGAGATGAGAACCTGAAGCACAAAGACTGAGTGACTTGTCCAAAACCACCAAAATATCTTCTGCAAAGTTCTGAAAGGCAGTCTTACAGCTCAGGTCCTCAGAGCCCAGCCTTCTGGTTCACATGTCCAATGCTCTGAACACAGCTGCAGCCAAGATGGAAATCAGTTTGCTCCACAGGCGGCCTTACACTCCCCTAGTCATCCAGACTGGAGACCTCTATGTCTAGTCCGAGCATCCATGTTTCCCTTCCGTGATCCCAGGTAAGTCCAGCAAGCACACCTGCACCCAGGAACTGGGAAGCTTAGGCACATCCCCTGAGGAACAGCCCTGCATCACTTACAGAGTGTATCACTTAATATCTCTGCTGTTGGAGTATCTGTTTTCCACTGTTTCTTAAATACGTGGTTGTTCTCAACATGGAAATAGTTTCACCAAAATGAGCATGGGGCAATGCAAAAGCTTAAGAACTCTGAATGCAAGCTGTGTTTCTCCTGTGGTTACATTTTCTTTACTCAGTGAAAATAGTTGTTTTTCTTCACTCCATGGGTAGTTACCTAATTTGGTTTACTGTTCCCTTATTCTGCAACACTTCCACAAAAAACACAATAAGAGCCTCACCTGGATTTTTTTTTCTCTCTCTTTGGTCATCTGTCAGTCACTCTGAGACAAAGGCTTGTCCTCCAAACCCTCATAAATAAGTCATGAGCATGGTAAAGTGAAAAGAAAATAACTTGGTCTATGTTTAAAAGTACTTACCAATACAAATTGCCCAGAGGTGTTTCAGCTCAGGTTTCCCTTTCCTCTCATTTATCCACCCTATACTGTTTTCCTGACAGCTATCTAGGAGCTATAGGACTCATAATTCACGAATAGAAACTTTGGAAAATTTCTTATGGAAATTTTTTCTTCTTTTCTTTGGAAAATATCTTATTGCAGATGAACGGATTTTAAATCATTTCCCCAGAGCTAAGAACTCAAAATACAGACACATGCACACACAAGCATAATTTAATTTTTTTTAACAAACAACAAGTTCAGTTTTGTGCCAGGAGTGTAGACTGGAGTAGCGAGATTACAAATGTGAATGTGTGACTAAAAATATACATACAGATGGGAGGGTATTAAAACCCATGTTGCTTATTTCAGAACAGATGGAGACTATGCTGTATTACAACTAATATTTTGGGAAAATACTAAGCTGTGCAACTCCCAAATTAAAGTGTAAGTACAACAAAGCAGGCAGTATTTTTTGTGTCAGTAATCAGATGCTTCTAGAGGCAATATGTTAAAAAAATAAGGGGGGGGGGGAAGGATGGAGCAGCTGAACCACATAAATAGTTCTGTTGCTTTCTCACAGGTGCTTAAGCTTTGGCAAAATAAGGACCTTAATCACCAGTTCACTTGTTATTAATAAGACAGTCTAATCTACTTTTCTCTTTCAAAACCACTGTTCCCTGACTCAGAGCTTTCCTATCAGCATTACAGGGTGATTTTAGGGCACACAGACTGATATGATTACATTAAGATGGAAAAAAATCACAAAAAATTATTTGGCCAAAAGTCAGGAAAAAATTCCTGATAATGAACTCTTTGTTGATTACAAAATAATTCCTCATTGGAAGAAGTTGGGACAGCATCCCTTGGGACTAATTTGTTGTGAGGCTAAGAAATAAATGATGTAGTAGGTTACATGCTCCCTCTAATTTCTGTGACTCAGCAGCTGCAATTTCAAACTGAGCTTCAGTGTAGAGTACTGTATAAGTATTTGAACTCTCTAAAGATTTTATAATGAGCTCTGAAAGAAACCAAGCTATAGTAGAATGAAGAGTACAGATTTGTTTTGGTTTAAATCGATGTAGAAGCCCCTTTAAGCTCAGGCCAACAATTTAAGCTGGGTGAGTTATGGTGTTTGTCATTCTGGGGCAAAAGGATCTCATGGAGGCATTGAGAATAAGTAGCTCAAGTTGCCTACCTGTCTTCTTGGGAAGAGTAACTCATATTTCCAAAGTACCTAAAGCTACTGAATATAACGGAAAAAATCTGACAAAATTAATGGAGGCTTTTGAGGGCTCCTCTCAAATAAAGGAACTGATGTAGTTTCTGTTTTCTTCCATCTTTCCCTTCAGCCAGGTGACTCTGGCAATCTGTATGACTATACCTTTTCTCTCCTGCCAACAACAGAACTTAGCTCTTAGCCACTACAAGGTTATAAGACACAGCTCAAGGATGCACCAGCTCATGTGATTTCTTTTCTTTCTGTTCACCTGATTTTCTTCCTCTGTAAGAGAGATAGAGGTGTAGTCAATATTTTTGTAGTGATTCCAGAGTTTTGGTGTCACAATATAAGCAACTGGTAGGGGGTGGGTTCTGTCAAAACTTACAGTATTTGACTTGTATTCAGTCAGCGCATGCAGTAATGCAAGGAGCTCGGAAAGATCCTCCAGAACTGATGCACCCCGTTCTTCTGCTGCAAGATGAGAAAAAATGTGAGAAGACGATGACAAACATAATTCAGGATAGACACACTGGATTTGACAGCTGCCTGGTCGTTTTTAACTGAGATAATGATGACTAAGTTATATTATAAAGACGATTCTTCTCTCTTACAGTCTTTTGGCTAGCTTCACATTGAATATATTTCAAGTCTTGAAGTTTTGAGCCATACAGACTTCAAAGGTTATGCTATTTTCTACCTTATTCTCCATTTAAAATTTTGCCTCTGCACCCTGATACACTGAAAATGGTGGAAAGTTTTGTTGTAGCTAGTGGGAACTTTCTTTTCTCCCTGTGGGTAAGGCAGGACAGCCCAGCTCATGCAGTTTCACTCAGTTACCAAATCAACCAACAGGTTTTTAGTACCACAAAAGTGATCCCTGGCTCTAGCTGTGGTTCTGTGTCTGTTCTGTCCAAGTAATGGGTACAGCAGTTCTGTTTTACTGTTTTGTCTCTACCAAACCATGGCTGTTACTGCAATAACTTCTGGGGACACTGAGCTCTCACCCACCAAACTGAATGCAGATATCTTGGAAACATAAAGTATCTTGTTCTTCCCTCTCTGCAGTTTCAGTGGCATAGACAGCTGTCTGAAACATCTTCATTATCCAAGGCTAGCTAAAGGCTCATTCATTAATCAAATGCTTTGCAAAATGTATGTGATCTAACAATTATTGTGCAACACAGCAGATTTTTCAGAAGCAAATGAAGAATGTTAGTGGCAAGATGGAGGAACTTAATGCAAAGGAATAATAGTAAGGAAAACATCTTAACAGTAACTAATCAACATGTCAAATAAAAGCTAATATATACATGTTCACCTTAAACATTGAAAACCCTTTCTGTTTTGCAAATACTTTTTAGTTAAAACAAATGTGCCCTGGTTATTTAATGGGTTGTCATTATTGTCATTATTTAACACATGCAAAAAAGTGTGCTTAAAAATAATGAATAAACTTAGTTGGTAGTTTTTTCTATATGACTGATTTTGAAGTGTCAGTATTGATAGATCAGGTCAGTCATATACTGGAAATATCTTTAAAATTTAATAAACTTCAACCTAAGCAATAATCTAAAAATGTTCAAAAAATAAATTATATGGCTCAAAGGAAATACTTTCTTTTTATTCTGATTTCCATACAACTATTTTCTATCAGGTGGAATACAACTCAAATAAAATTTACAAAGGCCAGACTTTCACTCATTACCTTTCAATTTCTATGCTCTGTGAGTGTCTTATAATTTGCAAATCTCAAAAGCATTTTACAAACAGTTTAGTAGGCTGTTATTAGCAGTTCAATGTAAAAATTCAACATTTTTATTTTAATTTCTGAGAAAAATTCTGAGTCTTCCTCTCCTTCCTCTCCTCTCCTCTCCTCTCCTTCCTCTCCTCTTTGAAATTAAAACAGATTCAAGACAACAGATAACAGTCAGTCCATGAAGAGGGACTGTTCACACATTTTCTCAGTTTGATAGTGGGACCCAGTCCCATATTATCAATGTCGGCTACTATATCTAAACTCGGGTGACTACCTTGCCAAATGGAGCTTTCAGAGCAGAGCTGGAAGGTCAGATTTCCATATTGCTACTCCAAGGCTGAGCGATACAAGCCCACACGTCGCCAAAGGAAACAAAAAGGAACATGTAGTTGACCCACTCTCATTTCAGTAAGGAGCTTGATGACTTCCTTGAGTATCACTGTGTATATTTTTCTACATATCTACTTAATAAGACAAATATATTGATTCCCATTTGTTGGGAGGAATATTTATGCCACATACAGCAGCTGCTTTTGCTTCTGCTTCTTGCTGTCACCAGCTCTTCTAGCTGTGCATTGTCAGGATCTTGTGGAAGGGATCTACCTTAGATTTTAACATAGCTTACTGTCTAATTAGTACTGCCTTTTGTAAATTAAGATCTTTCTGATGGTGCTATGTCAGTGTCACAAGCAAAGACTTTATTTTCCACCCATAACCACATTCCTTCTATTCCTTCCAGGAAGAAATCATGCCTGTTTTGAAAACATATTTTTTCCCCAGCATAATATTTTGTGCAGTGTACTTATCCTGACTTTTTTCCGTGAAGGAACTTTCCAGTACCCAAGAAATTACTTGAACTAAAAAGTACCAAGGGGGAGCATACCACAGCTACTCTTCTGTTAATACAAAGTCTGCAAGCCACTGCTGTCAGCTCTGCAACCAAGTATACTTACTATAGTACACGTCAGCCAAAGTTGGTTTGGCTATATTACTACCAAACAAATTAAAACTCTCAGAAGTATTTCTGAAAGATTCTTGTCCTTCAAGATAGTTCAGGCTTTTCCAAAATGGCCCATTTGCTGCTGTTGACACTGTCACTTGCTGTTTCAGCCTTTCTCACTACTATTTAATTACCCCTTTTAAAGGCACAGTCAAACTAACAAGGCAACGTTTTGCATAAAAAACCTGCAGAGTAGACGAACTGCCTGTATGACCTGAGTTTGCCACAGAACTGAAATTTTCCCTGTCACATTACAGTACTTCTTTCCCCAAATGGCTCTTCCATCTTCTGTCTCTCCCATCTTGCTTCTTAGTGAGTTCTTGGCATGACAGAAGTAGCTTCATACAACAGATCACAGGTATTTAGCATCCCTTCCCATTCACAGGCTCAGTTCTACTATTTGGGAAGCTAGTCTCCTCTTCCAGTCACTACTGCAGTCAGGGTAAGAAAATTAAGTTCTGCAGCTGATGGAAATGGTTGTTTGCCCTTTTGAGTACAAAGAGACAAAACAAGTGTTTCTCCCCAGTTTTCCTTTCCCTGTGGAGTTTCACATCTGAGACTTTTCTCAAAGCCAAATTTTCCCAAAGCAAAGTTCTTTTCTTCTTCCTTGTCATTTGTTCCTTCTTTATTTAAATCAGAAATGACTGGCTGATCAAAATTGCTTGAAGTCCTTAGTGGTCTGTTTGGCTGAGCATGCTGCCAGCATAGCTATTGAAACTCCAGGGACTTGAAATTAACTGATGACAAAGGCTTCAGACAGTGACTGGCTGCGCTGGGACTCTGGATTCCATGTAACAGTAGTTTGTCTCTTCCCAACAACCAATAAATAGTACCCAAGTGCTAACTATCTGTAAAAATAGTCCATATTCTTATCATATTTAAATGAATAAAGGGCATGGGAGTTATTATAGAAAGCTAAAATATTCTTAGCTATACTCTTATGCTAGAGTGAAACAAACCTCAGACTGGGAGGTGATTCTGCCCCTCTACCCTGCTGTTGTGAGACCCCACTTGGAGTACCATGTCCAGCTCTGGGGCCCCCAGCATAAGAAGGACATGGACCTGTTGGAGCGAGTTCAGAGGAGGGCCATGAAGATGATCTGAGGGCTGGAGCACCTTTCCTATGAGGACAGGCTAAGGGGGTTGGGAGTGTTCAGCCTGGAGAAGAGAAGGCTCCGGGGAGACCTTATAGCAGCCTTACAGTGCCTAAACAGGGCCTACAGGAAAGGTGGGGAGGAACTCTTTATCAGGCAGTGTAGTGATAGGATGAGGGGTAACGGTTTTAAACTGAAAGAGGGGAGATTTAGATTAGATATTAGGAAGAAATTCTTTATTGTGAGGGTGGTAGGACACTGGAACAGGTTGCCCAGGGAAGTTGTGCCCCATCCCTGGAGGTGTTCAAGGCCAGGCTGGATGGGACTTTGAGCAACCTGGTCTAGTGGAAGGTGACCCTGCCTATGGCAGGGCGGATGAAACTCGATGATCTTTATGGTCCCTTCCAACCCAAACCATTCTATGATTCCATACAAGTGTCACCCGAGCCCTGAAATGCTTTTTCTCCACTTTCTCAACTCCTCTAACTGCATGTGATGGTTATGCCTCAATTCAGTCTTCCTCCCTGGACATTTTAACCTTCTTCAGACTGATCAGTTGAATCCCTTGGCTGGGATGAGGTTCCTGTCCCACAGCTTCTCAGCGGGGAGGTGATGAGCTGTCCCTCAGCAGCAACCTCAGGCTTTGCAGAGAAGTGGTATTTTCCCTTTGCAGTGTTGCCTCCAGCAGTCTATGGATCAGTCCTTTATGAGGTGATTGCCATGACCCTGGCAGCCCACCTGTGTTGCCCAAAAAGGTTTGTGAACTCATGAGAATCAGAAATGTTTGTAGAACAGAAAGAACAAACACCTTCTGGGAGCCCTTGAGGTTTCACTGATCTTCCTGTGACCTGCCTTCTCACTGAAGGTCCATTGTCATACAGACAATGCACTCTGAAGCACCATTCATGTTCCACTTTTTGAGATTCGCTGATACTTGTCTAAAAATAGATAGTTTTGTTCTCATAGCCTCACAAAAGACCAGGGTAACACTGAAAGCAGTAAGACCTAAGGTGGTCAGCAGCAGATGTATCTATACAGCAGTTCTCTTGTGAAGTCCAGAAGTTGTTCACACCCTGAGCCAGTTAGCTCCTGGAGAATCAAGTGAAAAGTCTAGGAATAAATGTTAATTAATAATCACTGAGCAGAGGGTAATGGACTATCTTCTGCTAACAGATTACTAAAATCAACTAGCAGAAAAGCTAGCTCATGTTTTTGTTCTGGACTTCTCTGAGGCATCTTTCCACTGAAATTATGAAATATGGTGTAAAATTGGGGTTTTTATACACCACTAGATGGCAAACTAGCAGTGTGATACACATCAAACTTCCTATCACGGAAATCTCTGATTAGGCATTATTGTAAAAAACACAGGCTATCTGTATGCAAATAAACAGAGGCCTGATATAGTGCATGCTGATAGAGAACAAAGAATACTTCAGCTTTTATGTTTCAAATTAATTTGTGATGTTTTAAGGCTGGACAATACGGATCTTGTTGAAATCACAAAAGTTTTCTAGGGCAAACGTTTCACACGGCCTTTGCTTTCTCTTTTGATATCCCATGGCCATACACCTACAGCTCCCTCGCCTGGTGCCGAATGTCAGACAACGCTGTAGTGGCTTCACTTGGAAATAAATGGGGGAGTTTGAACAAAAGTATCACAAGGGGCTGTAACTGGACTGAGTTGTGTAAAAGTGCTCGAGGAGCACAGTCAGGCTCTTTCCATCGCCTACATTTTGCAGGGATCTCATCATTAATATAAACTCAATTGCTGCTGTTGCTTCCTGGGAAGGTCTGCAGGGGCAGAGCAATTGGAAAGAGTCCACTAAAGAGAGGGGAAAGGCACCAAAAAGTCTCCCAAGAACTCCCAGTCATTTTCCCCATTGCTAAAATAAAGTCACCTAAGGGTGTAATTGCTAGCAGTTGGGTTTCCAGCTCTGAAAATCTCTAAGTTACAGAATAAGCACTGGAAATGTAGAATTCTCCATAACCCAACTAAAATGTATGGAAAATTGGGAAGAGTGAATGTGCTCATTTAAGCCAAAATGTAACCACATAGTGACTCAAGTCCCAAACGGAAGTGTACGCTGGGAGAGAAGAGAGTCACTTGACTTGTTTGTACATATTTAGACCCTTGCATTTGGTTTATATCAGGAGAAGATGATGATGGAATCAGGTATTTCCTTGGACATAAGTGAGGATCTGCAAACTAAGGAGAGAGAAGCTTTTCTCTGCTGTGCACCAGAGAGAGTAAAAACCCAGAGAACACACCTCTCATCACAGCCCCCAGCCTGCTTTTTCCATAACCAGCAGGCCCAAATGCTTCCTGAGCTCTCTGAGGGTCATAGCTATGAATAAATTCCTTCTGGGTTCTCTGCCTGATGCCATTTCACAGACACAACAGTTAATCCCCTACTATTATTTTAGTTAAAAGCTCCCACATGAACCTCAGTGCCCACATGCCCCAGAATCTGTCCGGGCTTCTATACAGTGCTGTTCATAGGGACTGATTTCCATTATTTCAGCTGTCACCAAACACATTGAATCAAGACCTCCTTTCGCAGAATGGGGTTTCAGCAGGCTTCCAGTTCATCCTAGACAAATGAGTTGTACTCCCAGCATTCAGAAATTGCCCGATGGCTCTCTTCATAACCGCAAAATTATAAAATACTGTGTTATTGTTGTTGATATTATTATTATTAGTCTTGGAAGTGCTCATTTCTGTTTTCTTTTTATTCACAACTGGAGGATCCAGGCAAAAACAATAGACATGTACACAAGTTCTGAGGTACGCACTTATTTTTAATGTACTGCAGTGTTTGGACTGCAAGAAAACTGCTCATAACTAAGCCACCACATTTGCTTGTGATGCATTTTTTCTGCTTAGCCCGTGTATTTAAGTCTTAATTCATCGAGACTAAGTCTTACACTGCAGAATAAATGCTTTTTTTATGAACTAGGTCCTCAATTGTGTTTGATAAGTACCTAAAGAGTTGAACTAGGCAGGTATTGAAGGTTGTTGGGGGCAGCTTCCACTCCCTATTTTACCTAAGCCTGAGCTCTGGAAAACTGAAAGGGCTGAGGGTACATGGGGTGATGGGCAGAGTTTAGGCAGACAATGCCATGGTCCACCTCTGCCTCCAGCCAGCAGAAACAGTGGCTACAGCAGTCTTTGTTCTCTCCATTTTACGCTCGTTCTCAGCACCCTGTTTTGCTCCTGTCCCTTTCTTTTCAGTATCGGAAACACCTTAGGCTCTGCCAGGCTCCCATCCTTCCCCTCGAGGCAGTAAAATCATTGTTTTGCATATTTTTCAGGGGGCACTTGAGCTGACTCAACTTGTCACATACAGACAAATAGCAGACTGCATTAACTGAGCTTCAGCTGCATTTCTGAAAGCAATGTGATTATAACAGCTTTAAAAGACAGGACAGTCTGTAATTAGCAGGGGTTTTTCCTGGTAATTACATTAACCTTTAGTTGAACGTTACTCAACCCATCACAATGTTATTTTTATAGTCGCCTACCAAAGTATGCCTCCGTAGGATTGCAGCCCTGTCTTGGTCAGTGGAAAATTCCACATCCTTGCATAAATCCTACAAGTGCCTTGCTTTGGTTGAGTGCCACCCTGTGCTGTGCCTGGTAAGGTTTTGCAAACAATGGCCTTGCTGGCTGGAGGGAATCCAGCCCTGCTAGTAACGTTTTCAGTCATTCTTTTCCTGTGTAATGAATGAAGAATGAAAAATGAAGCTATTCACAGAAGCAGTTTTGTCAGATAGTAATGACCTGAGTACTAAAGTAACAGAGTTCAACACACGATATGTTCTGTATATTGTTATTTTCCTGAGGGTTTGTTTGTCTTTGTGTTTTCCAAACACAGAACTATATCTGGGGTTCAACAGAGCTCTAGAAAGGTACAGAGAAAACAGGGGCCATGACTATAGCAGAAAATAATTAAGCTGGCTAAATATGCAAACATTCCTCATAAAAATCCAATGAAGAGATTAGCTGTACAAATACACAAAAGTTCATGAGAGGTGGTCTGGCACCACAGAATCTTTCTTTGCTCATTTAATCTGATTAAGTTCATTCCATATAACTGTAGTCTTCAATGCAGTAAAAGTACTGCTGTAACCCATCTTAATTCAAGTACTAGTGAAAATTTCATGTGTGCAGTCATGACAACAGAATAAGAACTTAGGATAAGCTGAGTGAATAAGGCATGAGAAAAATTATTTTTATTAAAATAAATTGCTAAGAAATAAAACATTGCCCAGTTTTGCCTAGTTTTGTTTCTGAATTTTTCAAATTATAATCCTGATGCAGGTTTGTGAGTAACAGAAAGAAATATCTGAAATATTCCTGTAAGCTGCTGAGAGTAGAAGTAATCATTGGGGACTCAGGTCACCAAGCTTTTGGAACATTCTCTGATTTATTTTGGCCTCATTTCCCTAAGAGCTAAATGGGTGTATATCTTCCTTTTCCCCAGCTTGCTTTTGTGTTCAGACCAAAAATGTTCTTTGGGGTAGCAGGTTAGTCTGCTGTAGACATCTGGGTTGCGGTCTTGGCAGGACTTCCAGGTACCACTATACCCCTGTGATAGCTGTGTCAAAATGAAAAGGGAGTTTCTCCATAATGTTCATACCAGCATCATTCTGATGCTGTTTTCTCTTTCTTTTACAAATGCACACTTTTGTGAAGTCTGGGTGTGTAACACAGTCCTGCTTCAAGCCCAGGTGGCACAGTCTGGGCACCCAGAGATGAATATATGGGTTCAAATGCTGACAAGGGAGAGAGGATGGGCAGCTGCCCACCAAATTGGGGTTTCCTCTGAAAATCAGGAAGCAGGAACTGTGCAAAGCAGTGCAACTGGTCACTTACCTGCTTCATTTCTCAGCACAGCCAAAGGACTTTTGTCACACAGTCACTTGGTCCATGAATACAAACACCACTTTCAATGAATGGATTTCAGTAGCAATACTATTCCTTCTCTATTAATTTTTGTTTCTCCACTGATTCATTCCTTGGCATACCATCAACTTTTTCTCCAGCTGAACAGATACATTAATTATATTTCCCTCTTTCAGGAACTTTCTTCATCTTTGGCCAAAAAGGCCAACAGCATCCTGGCCTGTATCAAGAACAGTGTGGTGAGTAGGACCCGAGAGGTGATCGTCCCCCTGTACTCGGCACTGGTGAGACCCCACCTCGAGTACTGT